>JAAAKG020150462.1:0-31536 GCA_010014905.2 Druon quercuslanigerum
TGGTTGCATAATCTATTTTGGTCAAAAAATCAACTGCTTGGTTAAAAAAAAAAATTTGGATGATTAATCTTCTTAGTATAAAATTCCTTTAGATTTAAAATTCAACACTTTGTTTGCGATTTTTTTTCTCAGCTGTAGCATTTATTTTGGCTATAGAATCACGTATTTTGTTAAAATTTATTCTTTTATGGATGTATTCAATTGTTTATGATCATTTTTTAAAAATATTTTTGGGTTTAAAATTAACTGTTTGTTTAAAATAAGCTTTTTCGTGAAAATTTCAACTTTTTTGGAAGAAAATTATTTTCTTTAGTTAAAAGTTTTTTTTTAATAAAAATTTAACTAATTGGCTGAAGGAAAAATGCTTCCTTAAACATTAATATTCTTGGTTGAACTTGAATCATTTAAGTTGAATTTTTTTGTGTGCCAAAATTGATCTTTTGAGTTAAAATTTCAACAGTCTTGACAAAACGTAACACATTTTAGATTTAAGGATTAATTACTTCAGTTGAAAATTGAAATTCACTAACTAAAATTTGAAAAATTTTAGTTGAAAATCGTCTTTTTTGTGATAAAATTTATCTACCGAATTGAAAATTCAACTATTTAGAGTTGAAAATTTATTCAACTTTTTTCTTTCTTGACTGTAAAATCAACAATTTTATTAAAAATGTATCTTTTTTTATATGAATTCAACTGTTTTCATTTAAATCAAATCATTTTTGGCTGAAGTATTAAATATTACACTTTCAGTTGAGAATTTCGGTTAAAAATTTATCTATTTGGTTGAATTTTTTTTTCTTTCGTAACTGTAAAATCTATTTTGTTGAAAAAATCAACTACTTTGTGAAACGTCTTCTTTTATGGATAAATTAATCTGTTTTTATTTAAAATTTAACTATTGTTGCTTTAAAAATTCAACTATTTTGGTAGAAAACTCAACAATTTGGTTGAAAATGAACTTTTCTAATAAAAATTCGACTTTGTTGTAACAAAATTAATCTTTCTGATGAAAAATTCGCTTTTGGATGCAAATTAAACTACTTGGCTAAAAGTTAAATTACTTTGTTAAGAAGTAAATTTTGGTTGAAAATTCCTCTTCTTTGGTAGAAAATTAATCTTGACTTTCAATTTTAGATTTTTAAATCGTTTAAGATTTAATATACTACCCTCAGGAATTTTAATGAAAACAATTTATTCCCATATTGTTGTGATTTATCTCCTTATTTTTCCTTTCAGAAATTAGTATTATCCAAAATTCAAAAAGAATCTCTTTCAAAGCGTCTTGTTTTCTAATATCTTTAATTTCTGTTTCTGATGCTTAAAAAATGAGTCGAAACATTATAAAAAGGAGAGAAAAAGGAAAAATTAGGTTTAATATTTCGATTTTAGGGGGAAAAAAAGATAAGTTAAAAAAAAGGAGATGGACTGTAATCCCTGAAGCTACTATTTGAAAATTAAATAAAGAAATTACCACTTCCTGTGGGAGCAGAAACGCAGGTATCTCTCGCCCACAGTCCTTTTTTCCTGTCCTCGTTGCATTTTAATAACCATGACAGTAGTCCAGCCTGAATTGGAAAGAGTTTATCAAAGCCCTGATTCTCTAGAATTTCGATAAGCTTCAAATCCAACTGGCCTTCTTCCTTAACTTCTTCAAGAGAAGGTCCACTATTTAAAACGGAAGAAACAACTTCCGGATTCGCTAGCCAATCTGGCAAAACTCTTTTAACAATTTCCCCCTTCATTTGCTTCCCAGCTTTCAAAATTGTGAACTCCTGCCTTTCTTCCTCTGAATCATCCTCAGAATTATTAAGATCCTCTGCTAATTTAGTCAATTTTTCCCTTGCTTTCAGAAGATCATCGTGACCTAAACCTTCAATTGAAATATCCACATCTTCTTTCTGCTTTTTCTCTTTCTTTTTCTTCTTCTTAGTAGACTTAGTCATTTGATTTTCCGTTATATCTGGTTGGAGAATTTCCCCTTCGTCCTCTTCCATTCTAGATTCTTTATTGATTTCTTCTTCGGCATTTTTACTTCGTTTCTTTTTTCCTAATTTCTCTAATAGGTGAACTCCTGCCGAACCATTTAATTGTAAACGTTCTACTTTCGTTCCAATCTCATCTTTATCTACTTCCATAAAAGAGTCTTCATCTTTATCTTTTCCTTTCTTCCCTTTCTTCTTTTTAATTGTTTCTCCATTAATGAAACTTGTAGATAAATCTAAATCACCTTCTGACGTCGATAACTTCAGGGTTTCGTTTAACTCAAAACCATTTTGCTTTTTTCCCTTTTTCTGTTTCTTCTTTTTTGTTGCATTTTCAGTTTCCAGAGGCTCCTTAGAAAGTTGTTCAGCAGCAAGTTCCTTTTGTCGTTTACGTTCTGCAATCCTTTTCTGCAGTTGCAGAAGATGACTTTCTTCGGTATCTGGTTTCTCAACCTCCTCATCTCCTTCATATCTGATTAAAATTTTTAATAAATATTATAAATTAAAGTATTTTTAATAACAAAACTTTATATTCTAGGATGAAACGATCAAAACGTGATCAATCTTTTTTTTATAAAAAGCAGATAACAACTGTTTAGGTTCTTTTATCTTCTTTCTTTTTAATTTGTGTTCTTCTACTTAAGTTGGCCAGGGGCTGACATTAAATTACGTAACGGATTATAGGCCCTCTCTAAGACCTCACCTCCCCCCTGTAACATACAGTAAAAAATACCTCCCCCCCTTTCTGTACGTAGTTTTTAGTTTCCAGAAATGTTTTGTTAGGTATTGCTTGTAGAATTAGGCAGGGCGTCCGAGAATTTCATTTTCAAACTTCCCTGATTTTTCCTTGACTAATTTATCATTTTTATTTATCATTGACAATCATTTATATAAGCATTTAAATCTTGTGATACGTTTAATATTGAATATTTTATAAATGGAACAAAAAAATATTTCAGATACTAACAAACTTTCAAATTGATTAACTTATTTTAAACAAAAAGATATATTTTCTACTATAAAAGATCAATTTTGAACATGATAGTTGAATTTTCAAATTAAAAAAGTAAATTCCCAGTAAAAAAGTGTCATATTTCATATTTCAATCAAAAAAAAGATGAAATTTATTTTTAAAAAAGAATTTTAAAACCAATAAGAATTTTTTTCAACAAATAAAAAAATAATAGCTTATCCGAGTTGTTAAACCTTCAAGCCAAAAGACGACTTTTCTGTACAAAATTGAATTTTTAAACCAAATTATGACTTTTCACCAAAAAATTAATTTTCCACGAAACTGATGCATTTTTACCCAACAAACATGGAATTTTAAACTGAAAAAGTGCTATTTTTTTACTAAAAAACAAACAAAATATGTAGTTAAATGCTTAGGCAAAGAAGAAGAATTTTTACCCAAAAAGTTGAATTTTCATAAAAAAAATATTTCTACCAAAAAGGATGCATTTTTAAATTAAAAAGATAAATTAAAAAAAATAGTTAAATTTTCTGTTAAAAGTAGTTAAATTGACGGTTTACGATCAAAATATGCATTTTTAAACAAGAAATAAGTTTCTACGACAAAAATTGAATTTTCGATCCAAAAAGACATTGAAAAAGAGGCATTTTTTCAAACAAAATGAATGAACTTTTACCAAAATAGATGACTTTTTTACAAAATAGTTGCATTTTTATCCAAGAAAGATGACATTTGTACTAAAACAGGTGAATTTTCAATTGAAAAAAAAAAACTTTTTTTAAGTTGAACTAAATTTTTTTAAGTTTAACTTAATCATTCAGAAAAGATTTCAGTTCATTTTTCAACACCAAAATATAAATTTTGAACAAAAATTAAATTTTCAACCAAATATTTTAAGTTTCAACAAAACAGTTGAATTTTCATCCAAAAAAAATTTCAGATCTCTTTTTAACACAAAATTTTTAAATTAAAACAAAAAGTAAATTTTCTAGGAAATAGTTTATTTTTTAACAAAAAAGTTGCAGTTTTCCAAGAAAGATGCAATATTCATACTGAAAAAGAGGATTTTTTAAATCAAAAAGACACATTTTCAAAAAAATAGTTTGCAACTAGAAAAGACTTCATTTGACGATAAGTTTTACAAAATATGAATTTTAAACAAAAGGTTGATGATCTACGAAAAGAGCTGAATTTTTAACTCAAAAATACGAAGCTTTAAAAAACAGTTGAATTTTCAAACAAAAAGGATATCTTTTTACGAAAATTGTCAAATTTTCAACCGAATAATAAAATTTATAACTAAAAAGGTCATCTGAAACTGAAGGTCATCGTAAACTGTTATGTAATTTAAGTAGGGTCCCTAAAAAAATGTTCATTCAGGTTTTAACGTATATCCATCGTATAAAATGATTTTTTTAAACTTTAATGTCCGCTTACTTTCAATTATCAGGGCTTTCAATTAAAAATTGTTTAATTCTGAACAATGCATATAAAGAAGAGAATCCTCTAAGGTGTACATCTAAAACTACGATTTGGAGTGTTCTGAAATTATAGCAGGGCAGTTATTAAAAGGCTTTCTTTTTTAATTGTACAATTTAAAATTTTTTGATTAGAATCAAATAATTTAGAATTTGGTTAACATTACATGATTCCAGTTTTAACCTTTTCTATTTTTAAATTATTTAAATACAAGGGAATTTAATTAAAAATTACAAAATTTGGAACAATTCCAATTTCAATGACTAAATGTTGAACGATCAGATTCTAAATCCAAATTTGTTCTATATTTTAGTTATTTTCAGTCTGCATACATATAATTTTGGTCAATTAAATAATAATTTCTTCAACCATCCAAATTAAAAAAATTAATATAATTTATATTTAAGAAATATCAAATGATTTCTACTTCACGAAATAAATTAAATTTTATTTTTTTAAATTCTTATGTATTTCTAAAATTTGCTGGGATATGAAGGAATTTAGAAAATCTCAAAAAGTTGTAGAGATTTTTTAGTTATTTTAAAATATTACAAAGAATCTCAAGCCATACCAAAATTTATGAAATTAAAATAGGTAGGATTTTCAAAGATTTCATGGAATTCAAAATAATTTTGTATGATTTCCAAACATTTTAAAACATTTCCAGTGACCTTTGAAAGATAGATTAAATGAAATATGAAACAATCCCTAGCGGCTCCAAATATTTCAAGGGATTTTGGGATGTTTCTGGGAATTTTAGAAATTGAAGGATTTTTATGAAATCTCCAAGGATTTCAGGGTATTTCAAAGATTTTTATGGACTTAACTGGTTTCTTAGAGAACTTTAAAGAATACGTTAAATTTAATTTATATTCAAGGGAATTCAAGAAATATAAAAAATGTCAAGGGATTTCAAATAATTTTTTTAGGATTTCCAAATATTTCAAAGGAATTTCTATAAAGTATCTAAAATAGTTTAAGATTAATTGAATTTCAAGGGATTCTTAGCGATTCCAGGGATTTGATTAAATATCCAAGGCTTTCTTAACATTATTTATAAGTTTAATTTAATTTATGTTCAAGGGATTTCAAATGATTTGTACTTTACGGAATAAATTCAATTTTATATCAAGAGATATCTACGGATTATAACAAATTTCAAAGATGGAGTTAATGGATTTTAAAAATATTTCGAAAGGTTTCAAGGGATTTCTAGAGATTCAAAAGGATTTAAATTAAATTAAAAGCGTTTTTCAAGATATCAAGGGAATTTAAATATTTTTGCTTTGTAAAGTTAATTTGCTCAGAATCGCTTTTTCTGTTTATTTTCAAATGCCTTTATTTGTGGTCTAAAATAAAATGACCCTTCCAAGTTTGTCCTGCAATTTTGGGTGATTTTGGAAATAAAAAGTCAAGTGTTCAATTCTAAATCTTCCAAATTAAAGAAATTTCGGAACTTGCATAATTTGTACTTGAAATTTAAAAAATGCGAATCTTGTAAATTTAAAGACTTCCAAGATAAATTTCTACAATTTTGAAGATTTCCAATTTGAAACTCCTAAAGTTGATTAATTTGCAGTCAGAAATTCTTCATTTTTAAAGATGAATGAATAAAATTCTTAAATTGTGATGATTTTAGAAATCAAAAGTCCAGAGTTCACATATAAATCATAAAAATTACAGCATTTGTTATTGTAACATTTATAAATGAAAAATTCTTCAATTTTAATGATTAACAATTCGAATTTCTACAATTTTAAGGAATTACAATTAAAAATTCTTAAATTTTCAAAATATAGAATTGCATATTTTTTAATTTTCAGGATTTATATTTTAAAGGTATGTAACTTTGAACATTTTTGAAATAATTCAGTTTTAAAGAATTGCAATTGAAAATTCTTTAATTTTAACGATATGCAATTTAAAATCAAATACTTTTTATTGAATCGTTCTATTCTAAAGAATTAAAATTTATTCACCTTTGTCAATTTTTAATTACAAATCTTGTAATTGAGAACAGAAAAATACATATGTAATACTTTTTTTTATTACTTTTATAACATATGCAATACTTTGCAATCCCATTGAATCTTACAATACACTGTACACGCCTATAATTTTTCATTATTTCGATTAGAACCAAGTAATGTTGATGTGTAAATTCTTTTCTATTTTAAAATTATTTAGCTATAAAGAATTTTAATTTAAAACTGTACATCTTTGAAAAGTTTATATTTGAAATTACCAAATTTTGAGATTTTAAATACTATTTTTCATGATTTCAACTTAAAATCGTTGTCAATTATTAAGTATTTTAATTGAGAATTGCTTAATTCATGTAAAGAAGAAAGTCCCTCAGGTTTAAATATTTATATAGTCGCTAGAGTATTAGAATTCCTTCTTTTTTTAATTTTCATATTTATTATCATGACATTATTCCAATTTTAACATTTTCTATTTGAAAATTATTAAGCTACAAAAGAGTTTAATTTAAAATTGAACAATTTTGAACAATTTAAATTTTTGAAACTTCGTGTAGGTTTAGTTTTGGGAGATCAAGCGTATAGGTATACAAAAAATAAAATACGACAAATTTGGGGATTTATACACAAAAAATAATTTTACAATCAACAAATTTAACAGCAAATCGTAACTTTTGAAGATTATCGATAAGAACCTTTCTTATTATAACCTAACTTTTAAAACAACATAACAATTTAATATCGATCTTAAATAAAAATCAAACAAAAATAAATTAAACCAATTGTTTGTTCCTCTTACCTGTTTACAACAAAAAGGCTCATGATGCTCTCCTTTTTTAATTAATAAAACAGAAGAACAATGCAGTCAGTTTCATCCGTCAAGAATAAATCGTAAAACAACGCAGTTTTCAAAAAACAAAATGTTTATAAACACATGGAAACTAAAAAGTTTCAGAAACCAATATATAATATGCTTAAAACTCATTTAAACATCATTTTAAGGCAGAAATATCATAATTTTGCCGGTTTAACTTTAACTTTTGTGGCCAGCACCACGCGACAATTTTGAGGTTAGAATCCCACAGCTGTGGGAGCTGTCACGTGACCTCTTGGCGGATTGTATATATATATATATATATCATTATCAAACACAGCGCACACGTGTTTGCCGCTAAACTTGTATATATTTTTTAAATAATATAGTGATTTAATAATGTTGACAAGATTTATATAAAAAATGGCGAGAGAACCTAAATTAACAAACACTACTCCAGAATACTGGCGACCAGCAAAATCGCAAAATCCGGTAAGTATTGAACAAATTTGTTTTGTAGTCTGAAATAAGGTTAGGATTCACAAGTTTTGTTTTCATTGTTTAAACTCTTTAAATGTTAAATTAAATAATTATTTTATGCGGATTTACAATAGAAATTATATTACATAAATGCTTAGCTGTAGAGAATATATATTTTAGTTTTCTTGTACAATTATCAATTTAAAATTAGAGTTTATTGCACAAATATAGCGTTTTTCCACACTCTTCCCTTATTTTCTCCTTAAAAAAAAATATTTTCTCTTCTTTCCCTTGTTTTTAATAAATTTCCCCCTTTTTTTATTTTTTTTGTTGATTGCGAACTGAATTAATAGAACGCAATAAGAAAATCCAACTATGTATTTTTGGTTTAAAGTGTTATCAGGGTGTTCAGCTACCTTGAAAACCTGAATTTCTCCTTGCATTTTTTACGAAAACGTTGAATTTGAATTATTTTTGCTTTCAAAACAGTTATTTTATTGAACTACGCAGAGTAATTTAAATCTTTTAGTCTGTCATGACAAAAAGTTTTTGTAGACTGCATCCATTATTTTATAGATTGCAATGAAAAGACTTTAAAATAATTATAGGATTATTAATAATTCTATAGGATTTTTTATTTCTTCTCTGCTAGTATAGATATAGAATGTTAGAGTGTACATTTTTTGTGATATTCTACTCACAAATTATAAAAATTGTTAGTTAAAAAAATCGATGTTAATTACGTTTCATAATTAGATTGAAGACAAATATTTCATGGATTTCAAAGATAAAAAAAAGGCGTGCACACCATATTTCAAAGATTTCACTACAGTTTCACAAAGATTTTAAACATTTGAAAAGAGTACAGTGCACCATATTTTAAAGAATGAAAAGAATTTAAAAGATTTCCAACAATTTCAAAAGGTTTGAAAACATATTAGATTTCAAATGATTTTATAAACAAAGATTCAAGAAAGGCGTGTACACTAGATTTCAAAGATTTCAGAAAGTTGTTAAAACTTTCAAAATATTTCAAGGTTTTTAAACCAAATTTCTAAAATTTCAAAACATTTGAAAGATATAATCAATTTACAATTTTTTAAAGAAAATTTCAGTAGATTTAACAAAGATTTCAAATATTTTAATAATTTCAAACTAATACAAAACATTTTAAAGAGATTTTAGAAATATTTTGAAGGAATACCAGAATTTCAAAGATTTACAAAATTTTACAGTAAACTAGAATTCAAATATTTCACAAATACATTAAAGTTTTCAAAAGATTTCAAAAATTTTAAAGATTTTAAAAAGGGTAAATATCATATAGTTTAATTATTTTAATATAAATTAATACAAAATATTTCAAAATGATTTCGCAAATAGTTATAAGATTTTATAAAGATCTCAAAAGAATACCAGAATTTGAAGGATTTAAACAATTGTATAGTATATCAGATTTCAAACATTTCTCAGATTTTAAGATTTCAACATTTTTTGAAGATTTAAAAAGTTTTCCCAGACATTTCTAAGCATTCGTAAGTAATTAAACAGATTTCAAGAATTTCAAATACTACCAGATTTCATAGATTTTAAGGAATTTTGTAAAGGTTTCAACAAATTTGAGAAAATTTGAAAAGATTTCCAAGATTTCAAACGAACACAAAAGATGTCACCAAAAAATTTCATAGGGATAGATTTCATAACAGTTTCTTAAAGAGTTCAAAAGAATATGGCAGTGATTTTAAACGAATACAAAATATTTCAGAGACTTATCACAAATATTTCAAAGAAAACACATTTCGAAAAATTGTAATGATTCCAAACGAACACAGTAGAGTTCAGAATCAAAGATTAAAGAAAAAAAACAATTAAGGATTTGTTTATTTATGGTTCTCATTTCCTTAGAAATTGTTGGCCAATTAAAATAAATTAAATTAAATTAAAAGAATTATAGAACCATTTAAAAGAACCTGAAAAAAATTTGAGTTTTATTCCTAATAATCGCTGAGCATCCTGGTAAAAAGTTCATTCTTTTTAGTAGGAAAGTCTACTACAATATTTTTGGTTTAGAATGTCCATCTCTTTGGGTTGAAAATTTATATTTTTAGCCGAAAAATTCAAAATATTGTGGAACGTTTGTCTTTTCGAATAGAAAATTCGTCTTTTTGGATTAAAAAATCTTTTGATAGAAAATTTATCTTTTTGGTTAAGAGTTCATTCTTTTTTATTGGGAAGTCTACAATTATATTTTCGGTCCAGAATTCATTCGATAATTCTGCTACTCACATCAGTTTAAAGTTTAACTAATTTTTTACACATTCATTCTATTAGTTGAAGATTCAACTATTTTGTTGAAAATTTCCTTTTATTTTTTTCGAAAAGGAATTTCTTTAACAGACAATTTAAGTACTCCATTATGGGTTTAAAATTGATCTTTTTCGATGCAAATTCAACAATTTGGTTAGAAATTGATGCATTTTGTTGTAAATTCATCCTTTTTAGTAAAAAATTATCTTTTGTGTTGAAAATTCAACTACTGTAGAAAGTAGAACTATTTTGTGTAAAGTTCCTTTTATTAGTTTTAGATTTATCTTTTCAGTTAAAAGTTTAACTTTTTTGTTGAAAATTGTTTTGGTAGAAAATTCATCAATTTGTTTGAAATTGGTTTTTTTCTGATTTGACTGAAAATTTTTGCCTGATTGAAAATTCAACTATTTTATTGAAAATTCAAAGTTTGGTTAAGAATTCGTGTATTTTGTTGTAAATCCGTCTCTTTTAGTAAAAAATTATTTTCTTGGTCGAAAATGGAACTCTTTGGTTGAATGTTAAACCACTTTGTTTAAAATGCATTTTATTAGTTGAAGATTCAAGTTTTCAGTTTAAAGTTTCACTATCATTTTGAAAATTGTTTTGGTTAAAAATTAATCTTCTTTAGTGGAAAATTCAATTGTTTCGTTGGTAATTTTTCGTATTTAGTTGAATTCAGCTGGCAATAACTTTAAATACAAATATTTTTTGTGAAAATCTTACCTATTATATTTTTTATAAAAAATTTGTATTTTTAAATTAAAAATTTACACACTTGCTTTTAACTTGAACTACTTAGTCAAACTTTTTGTCTTGGGAAATTCGTCTTTTTTGGTTCAAAATCGTATTTTTTAGTTTAAAATTTAATTATCTTGTTCAAAATTCCATAAGTTTAAAAAAAATACTTTTGTGTCAAAAATTTCTTTTTTCTTAAAAATTCCTCTTTCTTTGGGTTAAAAATTGATTTCAGATTTCTGTTAAAAATGTGTATTTTCGGCTTGAAAATTCAACTGTTATGTAGAGAATTCGCCTTTTTTCTTTAATGATTCAACAACTTCATTGAAATTTTTACTTCTCACTTGACTCTTTTTTTGATAATTAGTTGTTGTTTTTTTTTGTTGAAATGTAATTTTGTAACTGAAAATTTAACTTTCAGTTTTGGTTAAAAATTTCTTTGCCCTTTAACTTTTTTTATTTCGTCTAATTGAACTGTAATTAATTTAAAATATTGTGTTCTTGTTAAAATCTTAGCTATTTCATTTAACATTGAAAAATCATATTTTTCATTTGAAAATTTAAGTATTGGTTTAAAGTTGAAATATTTTGCTAAACATATTTTTTGCCTAAAGATTCGTCTTTTTTGTTTAAAAACTTTATATGTTCAATTTAAAATTGATAGGTATGTTTAGGTAGAAAATTAACTTTATTATTGGAGATTTATATTTTTGGTTTGAAAATTAATTATTCTTTTGACAATTCGTCTTTTTAGTTAATTATGATTGTTTTTTATTTAAAATTAGAATCTTATTTGGATTAAATATCAACTATTATATTTCCAATTGAGAATTTATATTTTTTGATTTAAAAAATATACATCTTTTTGGTTAAAAATTTATTTCTTCGCTTGAAAATGTGACTGTTCTGTTAAAACTAATTTTTATGGTTCAAAATTAATTTTTTAAACTTAAATTTAATATTGTTGAAAATTTAAATATTTTGTTAAAAATTCATATTTTTTTTTCAACAATTTTACTGTTTCCTTGAAAAATCGTCTAGTTAGACAGAATATTAGTCAGCTTGTATTGAAATGTAACCATCTTCTAAACAATTCAATTATTTAGTTGAAAATGCAGATTTTTTTTTTAAGTTTAACCTGTTTTGTTTGAAAATTCAACTATTATATTCATCGTTTTTTAATAGAAGAGTTTTTAATTGTGAATTCATCTTTCTTTAATGGAAACTTAACTGCCTCCTAACAAATTAGACTTATTAGCTTAAAGATTCAACAATTTGTTTAAAAATGTATCTGCTTTTGGTTGAAGCTTTATCTTTATTGTTTAAAATGTCGACCAGTTTAGTGAAAAGTTCTCTTTTTAGGTTGAAAATACAACTAGTTTGTTAAAAATTTAATATATTTCGACTGAAATCTAAAGCGTTTCATATTGAATTTAATATAACTCAATTTATTCCCCTATTCTCCTATTTTCGTGAAAAATGATTCTTATGCTCCGGTTTGGCGAGTATTTTGAGGTCTGCACTCTGATAATGTTAAAAATGTGACCTCGGAAAATTATGATAAAAAGTAACTTTAGTTTTGAATTTTGTATTTTTTTCTAGTTACTGCAAACTTTGGGAGTTCCACATGTGGATTCTTTCAATTACTTGCTGGATGAAGGTCTTAATAAAGCTGTGAATGAAATTTACCCAGTTCAATTCAATCTTGGCAGTGGAGACAAAATAAAGCTATGGATTGAAAGTGCTCACCTGAGAGATCCAAGAGTGCCGGACGGCACAATCGGTGTTAAAAGTCGCAAAATATATCCTACAGAATGTCGTCAAAGAGGCAGCACTTACAGAGGATTAGCGAATGTGAAAGTTGGATGGTCTGTAAATGGAAAAATACAACCACCTGTGGACAAGGATTTGGGAGAAGTTCCCATTATGGTCAAGGTATGATAGCCTTCAAAAAATTGAATATTACTAGATTGAAAAGTTTTGAAATATTTAAAAATTAGGCAATTTTAAATTGAGAAAAATTGAAATATTGATTCATTTTGCATTAAACGAGTAAGAAGTCGCAAAATTTCAAATTTAAATATTCATAGCTAGACAATGATTAAATTTTTTTCTATTTTTTCCACTGTTTAAATTTAAAAATACCCAGGATCTCTACCTGACTGAGAAACCGGGAATTGGATTCAGTAAGCGGGATTTTTCACTTGATTGTACTAAAATAAATATTAAGAGTGTTTTTCTATTTTTTTATTTTTTCAATCACAAAATGAAAACGACTTCATTATTTTAATTTTTTTGTACATTTTAAAATCTTCTGAGAGAAAGACTCATGTTTTAAGATACAAATATAAAAACCGTAATTATGATTAGAAACCGGATATTTCGAAAGAAATACCTGTAATTCTGAATTTGAAAATGGAATATTCTAAAAGAATGATTACAGTTCTGATTTTAAACAAGAGAGTTTTGGAAAAGAATGACAGTTATAAGTTGTTTCAGGGAATTTTCTAAAAGATTGTAATTTATTATATCTGGATTTATAATATAATCAGAATCGGCGTGGGGACAGGAGAATAAACTTATAATATTGAAATACATACTTTGAAATAGTATAATAATATTATACTAAATACAAATTGTATTGCCAAAGATTTCACGAAGATTTCAATCGTTTTTCAAAGATTTCACAGATTTTAAAATATTTTGCAAAAGATTTCGGATAGACTTAATTAATTTAAAAGATTTTCAAAGTCATCAAAGATTTCCCAATGATTTCAACAAGATTTAAATAATTTTCCAATTATTACCAAATATTTAAAAAATATTTTCAATAGTTAACAGATTTCAGAAAATTTTTACAAAGATTTCACAAATACTTTAATGATTTCTGAAAGATTTCAAAGATTTCACAATGTTTTGAAATATTTCGTAAAGATTGCGCATAGATTTTTAAGATTTCACGGAGACTTCAATTATTTCTTAAAAATTTCTGAAGATTTCAAAGATTGCACAAAGATTTCACTGATTTAGCAACGGTTTCAATAATTTCACAGACATTGCGAAATATTTTAGACTAAAATTCAAATATTTCGCAAAGATTTATAAAGATTTTAATGATTTCCTAAAGATGTCAAAGATTTCACAAAGATTTCAATAATTTAGCAAATATTACCAAACATTTCAAATATTGCATAAAGCATTTCATAAAGATTAGAATAATTTCCCAAAGGTCAAAATAATATCGCAAACATTTCGGATGGATATAAAAGATTTTACCAAGATTGCAATGATTTTCAAAAGATTTTAATTATTTTTCAAATTTTACCTAATATTTCAAAAATATTTCAATGATTTCTCATCTCCCAGTTATATCACAGAGACTTCAATCTTTTCGCAAAGATTTCAACAATTTCCAAGATATGCCAAATATTTTTAATTATTTTCCAAGGTTTTTCGTGATTTCCCAAACATTTCAAAGATTTCGAAGATTACCAAAGATTTCAGAAAGATTTCACAAAAATTTCAATGATTTCCCAAATATTTCGAATAGTTTGCAAAGATTAAAACAATTTCACAAATATTATCAAATATTTTTAAAATGTTTTAAATATTTTACAAATATTTCAAAATTTTTCTAAAGATTTCACAAATATTTTAAATGTTTCGCAAAAAATTTAATTTAATGGATAATTTAAAATTAAAAAATATACTAAATATTTTAAATATGTTATAAATATTTCAATGATTTTCCAAAGATTTGCCAAAGATTTCAAATATTTCGTAAAAATTTCGAATAGATTTAAAAGATGTTCAGCGAATTTTCCAGAATTTTTGTATTTCTTAGTTTTACGTGAATTTAAAAATAAGCATAATGAATAAATTTGATTTTGATGTTTTTACATGAAACGGCACATTTTTAAATAGAATTATAATAATAATTATTATTATAAATTTTGGTGTGAAAATTCAACTATTTGTTTGCAACTTTATTTTTTTAATTAAACAACTCATCTCTTTTGGTAGAAATTGCATCTTTCTCGAATAAAAATGAAAGTTGTTTTGTTGAAAATTCAATAATCTTGTTAAAAACTCAACAATTTTGTTAAGAATGTATCCCTTTTGGTTAAACATTGAACTGTTTTCTTAAAAATTGCATTATTTCGTAGAAAAATTATTTTTTGTTTAAAATTAATATTTTTGGTTTTTAAAAATCTACTGAAATCTTTTGGTTCAAAATTTCACAATTTTTTAAAAAAATGTATCCTTTTAGGATAGAAATTAAAATGTTTTATTAAAAATTTAATTATTTCGTAGACAAAGTACTATTTGTTTAAAATCCATATTTTTGGTTGACTATTCGACAATTTTGTTAAAAATATATCCTTTTTAGATGGAAATTGAACTGTTTTGTTGAAAATTCATTTATTTCGTAGAAAAAGCACTATTTTTTAAAATCCATATCTATGGTGTTAAAAATTTAAATGAAATCTTTTGGTTGAAAATTCTTCAATTTTGTTAAAAATGTATCCTTTTCGGGTGAAAATTAAACTATTTTCTTATAAATTCGAATATTTCGTAGAAAATTTCCTTTTTGTGTAAAATTAGTTTTAGGCCTTGAAAAGTAAAACTTAAATCTTATTTGGATTAAAATGTATCTTTTTTGAACATTTATATTTTTGATTTAAAAATTCGTCTGTTTAATAGAAATTTCGTTTTTTTAGATAAAAATGCAATTATTAGATTGAAAATTAATCTTCTTTGAGGTTTCAACTATTATGTTTGAAAATTTTGGTTGGACCAATTTGTTGAGAAATAATTTTTTTGGTTGAGGATTCATATTTTTATATAAAAATTCTTCTCTTTGTTTGAAGGTGGAACTATTTTTATGAAAATCGATCTTTTAAATTGAAAATTAAACTGTCTGCATAGAAGTTGAACAAGTTTGTTAAAAATAAATTTTTTGTGGAATCATTTTGTTGAAAATTAATTTTTTTCCTGAAAATTTATATTTTTTGGTTGAAAATTCAATTTAGATGAACTGTTTTTTCTTTCATGGTGGAAAAATCTTTATTTTTGAGAATTCATATTTTTAGGTATAAAATTGATTATTTTGTTGAAAATACAAGTATTTTGTTTACAAAATCATCTTTTATGATAGTAAAAGTCTTTTTTCCGTTTAAAATAAATAAATTGGAAAATTTTTATTTCTATCAAAAAATTTTGTTTTATTCCATTTATAAAAGATCCTATGCGAATAATATTACAAGATTAAAATGCTGGTATTTTAATAATAATGTTTAGGTATAATAAAAAATTAGTTAAGAAAGATGGGGAAATTTGAACATGAAGTTTTACCATACAAAGCATGTATTATTTTAAATACATAAAAATTCCATTATTTTCACTATTCTTTAATTTTAGTCCAATAAGTGCCATTTAAATGGGTTGAATCCTACGGAATTGGTAGCCCATAAGGAACATGAAGACGAATGGGGTGGTTATTTTATAATCAAGGGCCACGAAAAACTGATAAGAATGCTGTTAATGACCAGGAGGAATTATCCCGTTGCAGTGAGAAGATCCGGTTGGAAGCAACGTGGAAGTATGTACACAGATCTTGGTGTCACCATAAGATGTGTGCGAGAAGATTGTACTTCGGTGGTAAAGTGCTTCTAAATAATATTTATTTATGAAACGAATTTCATGGTGGCCACTGAACCGGGAAATCAGGAATGATTTGAGACCGAGATATTTTTAACCGTGAATTTTAGAATTTTTTAGAAGAAAAATCTAGCCAGTCACTTGAAATGTTACAAAATTTATGTCAATTCGTGTCATTCTAAAATCTTTTGCTTGAAAAAATTCCCATTCTGGATCTTCAATTTTACGTAGATTTTTAATTTAAAGCATTTTAAAATGCAGGTTTAAAGACTCAAGCAATTAAATATTGAAAGCGTTTGAATGAAAAAATTTCGGATTAAAAACGTTTGAAGTTGATCAACTGTAAATATAAATTAATTAATTATTTTTTAAACTGAACTGTAGTCCGGGCATTAAGAATTGAACATTAATTGATTTTGCAAGTCGATTCGGACTCTGTTAAAATTGAAACAATATGCACATTTTGAAGTTGAAAAATTATATGTTTTAATTTGAAATTCTTACTATTTAAAAAAATGTTTGAGTTTCACAATTCTATTTTTAAAAGAAAAATAACAAATGTTAATATTTGATTATTTTAAGAATTGAAAGAGGATCTTTTTTGTTTTTTACATTTTTATTGAGTTGAAGTCAGGAAAATTTTGTATTTTTAACATCTTCATTGAGTTTAAAACGAGGAAATTTTTATTTTTAAGTTTTGTAGAATTGGCATAGAGACATTTTATATGTTCAAGTTTTTTATCGAGTTGGAAAGAGGAAATTTTTGTTTTCAATATTTAACGAATTGGAAAAGTGTAGATTTTGATTTATAAGCTTTTTATTTAGTTAAAAGTAAGGAAATTTAGGCTTTCAATTTTTTCTGAATTAGAACAGGATATTTTTCTGTTTAACATTTTTAATTTGCAGTTTTTTAACTGAAAGAGGTATATTTTTATTAAGGTGGGAGAGTGGACGTTTTTCTTTTGAATTTCTTCTGAACTAAAAGAGGATTTTTTTTATTTTAAAGATTTTTATACAGTTGGATGGGAAAAAATTTAGATTAGTTATTTTAAATCTTTTTTCTGAATTGTAAGAGGGTAATTTTTTTATTTTAAACATTTTTATCTAATTTAAGAGAAGGACATTTTGGTTTTCAAGTCATTTTTTTTAATTGGAAGAGGAATTTTTTTTATTTTTAACATTTATATCGTAAATTGTAAATTGAAAAAGGTCATTTTTTTGTTTATAGAATTTTTGTTGAGTTTGAGGGGAAGAATTTTGGCGTGATCAGTTTTTTTCCTAATTGGAAGAGGGAAATTTTTTATTTTCTGCATTTTTATTGACTTGGGAAAAAGGAAATTTTGTTTTTCAATTGTTTCTGAACGTGAAGAAGAAATTTTTTTTATTTTAAAGGTTTTTTTTAGAGTTAAGAGGGACGAAATTTCGGGTGGTATTTTAATTCTGAATTGGAAGAGGCCATTGGTTTTGTTTATAAATTTTATTGAGTTGAAGGAGGGAACTTATTATTTTCAATATCTTTTTTTTTTTAATCAGAGGCGGTTAATTTTTTGTTAATTTGAGAAGGGACTTTATTTTTAAGATTTTTATCGATTTAGATGGAGGAAATTTTGGTTCTCAATATTTTATGAACTGAAAGGGTAATTTTTTTAATTTAACTTTTTTATCTAGTTGGAAGGAAATAAATTTTGGTTCCTAATTTCTTTCCTGAATTGGAAGAAGCCAGTGTTGAAAGGGATGATTAGTTTTAATTTAGAGAATTGAAAATTACATGATTACATTTTATACGTGTACATTATCAATCGATTGAATTCTAAATTTCAGAATTAAAGCTTTTTCAATCTTTAATTATAAAAGTTTAAAATGCAAAAGAGTTCCACTTTAAATTCTTTAATTTTCTGTTTAGTTTTAGGAGTTTTAATTTTTTAATTTCAATAGTGACTCGAAATTTGTTCCTTTGATTAAAACGACCACCCTGAATTTAATTAAGCAGATTTCTTTTTAAAATATTTTCTTATCTTTCAAAAATAATTTATTTTATTTCTAGACCAATACGCTGCATTATGCGACTGATGGATCAGTAACTCTGCACTTCTCTCATCGAAAAAATATGCAATTTATACCCCTGCTATTAATTTTAAAATCCTTGATAGACGTACCAGATATTTATATATATAACGCATTGACTGCCGGCTTCGAAGATGATAAACAATATCACGGTTACATTGCAAATATGATGCGAACAGTCAAGGAAGAAGGTCTGATTACTCACGAACAGTGTAAATCTTACATAGGAAAGATATGCAGAGTCAGATTTTATGAAGTACCTGCAGACGCAAAAGATTCCGAAGTCTGCGACTTTATTATCAAGTAAAATTCCCCATTTCATTTTTTTTCATGTTAAATTGGTCCACATTAGGCTTTTGGTTCCCTTTTGGTGCCACAATGCCCCCTGAATTTTGGCAAAATCAAAATCAAATAATTTGGCATCTCTTTAGCTCGTTTTTGCAAGAAAATGCTCATTTGATTTTAATTTCCGCTGGTAATAGATTATCAGGGTGTCTACCGTACCTGGAAGACCTGGGCAACCTGGAATTGTCAATTAATTTTTAGATATCTGGAAAACCCTGGAAATGTGAGGGAATTTTTTGAAAAGTCAGTGATCTTTTTGAGATCTTGCTTAAGTTTTTTTTTTAATTTCTAGGTACAATTGAATAAAATTATTCTTCATTTGTAAAAATATCTTTATATTACTGTATCATACTATTTTTTTGGAAATTCGCTTCTTTTCTTTGAAATTAATTTGTTAACTGAAGGTTTTCTCACTATTCTATTTTTTGTTTAAAATTATTGGCTTTAATCGAAAATTCTAGTATCTGGTTAAAAATCCGTTCTTTTTGGTAAAGAATTAATGTTCTTTTTTGAAATTTTTCTTTTGTTTGGAAATTCAACAGTTTGTAATATTGTATCTCTCTCTTGACTGAAAAATAATTCTTAGTTAAAAGTTCAACTCATGTTGAAAAATTGTCTTATTTAGATAAAAAATGCGTCTTTTTAAAGAAATTAATCTCTTTGGTTGAAAATATTATTATTCTTGTCAAAGATTAATTATTTTAGTTGAAAATTCATATTTTAGGTTGAAAATTCATTACTTTGTTTGAAATTTAACTTTTTTTTAATTCGTCTATTTGGTTTTAAAGTTCATCTCCTTTAGTTGAAAATTAATTTTGTTCACTTCAAATTGGACACCCAGTTGAAGATTCATAATTGTAGTTGAAAATTCATCTTTTTTGTTTAAAATTCAACTATTTCAGTTGAAGATTGATCATTTTAGATGAAAATTAATTCTTTTAGTTAATAATTCAACTATTGGGATGAAAATTTGTCTTCTTTAGTTGAAAATTCAACTATTTTTTTTAAATTTGTCAATTTTGTTTCAAAAATCGACTTTTCTGGTCGAAAATAATTTTTTTAGCTGAAAATGTAACTATTCCATTTTTTATTAAAAATTAATCATTTTAGTTCAAGATTAAAGTATTTCGTTTAAAAAAATTTATTTTTTAGTTAAAAGTTCATCTTTTCCAGTTAAATATTCATCATTTTTGTTGAAAGTTCTTAACTTTGGTTAAAAATATCTTTTTTCATAGAAAATAAAAATTTTTAAATTAAATTTGAACTATTCTGTTTTTTTATAAATTGATCTTCTTAGTTCAAATTTCAACCATTTCGTTTATAAATTATTTATTTATTTGAAAATTCAAGTATTTTGTCGAAAAATTGTATTTTTGGGTAGAAAATTAATGTTATTGTTTGAAAATTCATCTATTCCAGTTAAATATTCATAATTTTGGTTGCAAATTCTTCACTTTGGTTTGAAAATCTCTTTGTCTTATTGTGGAAAATTAATTTTTCAACTGAAAATTTAAATTCCTTTTTTTTATTAAAAATTGATGATTAGTTCAGAATTCAACCGTTTACAAAACCGTTTAAAAAATGATACATGGGAAAAACCCTTGAATTGTCCGAAAATTTTTTTCTAAGATTTGAGTAGACACTCTGATTATTTTTTCGTTTTTTCTAGGTGAAATTTTTATAATTCGGATCCATTTATGTATTAATTATCGAATTTTAAATTCTGAAGCTGCATCCCTTCAAAGCATTTCTATATAATACTTGAATAATTCCTTTAATTATCAATCTGTGAATGGTCAAATTATAGTTTAACTAAATTTATTACAAAATCGGAAATAAGGAAAGTTTTCACGAAAATAGGGTAATAAATATTTTGAAGTAAGTTCATGTTGGCACTGTATTAAATTCAATTTTGTACGCTTTTAACTTAAACGTATCAAGTAATAATATAGAATTTCCCAGAAAATATATGAATTTTCAACTGAAATTTTCAACTCTAAATTTGAATGCAAAAATGGGATACTTAAATTCTCTGTAAAAATTAATTTTCAGCCAAAAACAAAACAAATTTTCAACAAAATAGTTAATTTTTCATCCAAAAAGATCAATTTTTATAAGAATTATATGAATTTTCGTCTAAGAATGATAATTTTTTAAACAAACGGATTAGTTAAATTTTGTTTAGAAAAAATGTATGCAAATGTAAAACGAATTTATGACAAAAAAGATTAATTTTAAACCAAGAACATTAATTTTATACAAAACAAATTATTCTCAACCAAATTTTAACCAAATAGTTGAAATTTCAGCCTAGAAAGACGAATTGTCTACATAACAATTTAAATTTTAACCCAAGATATGAATCATTAACAAAATAGTTCAGTTTTCTTCCAATTGTCGACTTTGAATATCAATTTAAAACTATTTTTTATCTACAATATTCAAAAAGATTACTTGTCTATAAAAAAATGACGAATTCCAAACAAAAATGGAATAGTTATATTTCTTTCAATGCGAATTGTTTATCAGCTAAAAATAAAAAGATTGTCAAGAAACTAGTTCGAATTTCAACGAAAAATATCAATTTTCGACTACGAATGGTACATTTTCAAACAAGAATTGAATTTTTAAGTTTTCTTTAACAAAATTAGTTTTCAGCCAAAAATGAAATTAAATAAATTAGCCAAGTTTAACATCGAAAATTAATTGCAAAATATAAATTTTTAAATAAATGCAATACTCAAATGGTCTTTTAAAAATATTAATTTTTAGTCAAAAGTAAAATAAATTTTCAACGAAAAGATGAATTTTCTACCAAGAAAATTAATTGGGTATAAAAAAAAATTTAATAAAATAAATGCATTTTCGACCAAGAAAGATACATTTTCAAACAAGAATTCAATTGTTAAATTTTCTTTAACAAAATCAGTTTTCAGCCAAAAATGAAAATAAAAATGAAAAAAATGTATGAATTTTCAACTATGAAAGGTTAATTTTTTAAACAAGAATTTTGTTCTTCAATTTTCCCTTAAGTAAATTAATTACTAGCTAAAAATAAAATGATCATTCAACAAAATAGTTCAATTTTTAACCACAAATATAAGTTTTTTCAAAGAGACGAATTATCCACCAAAAAAAGTAAAATTTTCAACGAAATATGTGAATTTTCAACTATAACTTGTAAATTTAAGAAAATAATAATTAAATTAAATCAAATCAAATAGCAAACTTTAAGATAAAAAAGTAAGAAATATCAATTTTGAAACAAATGGAACATTTTAAATTTCTTTTAAGCAAATTTATTTTGAACCAAAAATAATACGAATTTTCAACAAAAAGATGAATTTTGTATTAAGAGAATTAATTTTCTGCCAAAAAATATGAATTTTCAAAAAATAGTTAAATTTTCCAACAAGGAAAATCAGTAGGTATAAATTTACTTTTACCAGTTAAAAAAACATAGTTATTTAATTTAATATTAAAGTTTTCTAATAAATTTGAGCACGCTCAAAAAAACTCCCTGACTTTTCTCTGGCAAAGCGAAAATAAAAATAAAATTAACATTTTTTTTAATGAACGTGATAAAATATATATTTTTTAATTCTGTAAAAAATCTAGGTGATTTATTTCACTAAAAATAAGAAATCGATGTATTCCTAAGTAAATTTATCCAATAGCAACGGCAATTCATATAAAATAAGTATTTTTTGTTGCAAAAATGCGCTTGAGAGATCCCTCAAAAAAAAATATTGTTGTAATGCTGCCAAAATTCGTGGTATACTTTTTCAGCAAAGAGACATATTTTTTAGGGGAGCGAGTTTAGAAGACAAAAAGCCTTTTTTGACCAACGTTGTCCAGATATTTAAAAAGGGAGAATAGAAAGAAGATATATTTTTTTCTTTTCTTTAGGTATTGCATAGCAATTCATCTGGACGATCCAGCTGATAAATTTCAGTTGCTAGTCTTCATGACGAAAAAACTTTTCTCAGCTTCTAAGGAAAATTGTATAATCGAAGGTGTTGACGCCGTTATGATGCAAGAATGTTTGGTCGGTGGTCATTTGTACCTGCAGGTTCTCAAAGAGAAAATTGCCAGTTGGCTGAATAATGTGAAATTAGCTATTATGAAGAAGGCAAGATCAATTGCTAATTATACGCTAAAGCCCCGTGAGTAAATTTTAGATAAAAATAATAGATAATTAATTTATTGTGCACAATTTCTGAATATAAAATCAAGAATACAACGAACAAATTTGGACAAACACCATAAAATATTCCTATTGTAATTTGAAAAAATAAACAAATTTCACAACGTTTTGGCACTCATGCAGCACCCTTATCATGGCATTAAATATGAGAGCAGGCAGGAACAGCAACGAAACCACGATGCTCTCTATGCTGTTTCGATGCTGTTCCTACCTGCTCAAATTTTTCTTGCCTTGATAAGGATCCTTTATGAGAGCAGTAATGTTGACATTTTTTTTCAAATTACAATAGGAACATTTTGTGGTGGTTGTCCAAATTTCAAAGATTCTGCACATTAACTTATTTGAAGGTAAATATGATTTTAAAATTGATTTTATTCTTATTTAAATGTCTTAAATTTTAGATAATTAATCTTTATTTTTTATTGTTGATTTGAGACTGAACTACTATTTACAGGGTGTCCATCCTACCTGGCCAACCTGGAAAACCTGTTAGTGCCAGGAAATACTTGATTTTTTGCATGCAATATTAAATTGAATAACAATAATTTGTCATTTGTAAATGTAGCCTTATATTAATCTATTGAACTGTTTTGTTGAAAATTCGTTTTTTTTCTTGAAATCAATTTTTTATCTGATTAAAAATGGATCGGGTTTAGTTGAAAATTCAAGTATCTGGTTGAAAATGCCTGCTTTTTCTTGAAATTTCGTTCTCGGCTGAATTCCATTGTTTTTAATTGAAAATTTAAATATTTTTTAATCGAACTATCAACTAATGCATTTTTTGTTCCGTATTATTCTTTTCTGAATGAAGATTCAATTACTCCTTGGTCGAAAAATGAGCTATTTTGTTGAAAATTAGTTTTTTCTTTGGCTGAAAAATGATTTCTTGCTGAAAATTTAACTATTCCAGCTGCAACTTTAACTATTTTAATGAAAGTTTGTTTGTTAATTTTGTTGTTGCTAAAATAGAATTTTTTACTGATAATATAACTATAAAACAATTAGTTGAAAAATTCTCTTTTTTAGTTGAAAACTTGGCTTTTTTGGTAGAAATTAATCTTCTGGGTTGAAAATTAATCTTTTTGTTAAAAGTGTTTAGATTGAAAATCCTTCTCGTTGTTTAAACATTGATTTTTTATTAAAAATTAAACTAATTAATTTTTGGTTGACAATTCATCTTTTTAATTAAAAATTCATCAATTTTTTTGTTGTAAAAATTAACCTTTTTGGTTAAAACTTTATCTTTTTCTTTGAAGATCAATCATACCAGTTAAAGATTTATAATTTTAGTTGAAAATGCATATTTTTTGTTTAAAAAAGAAAAAACCACAAGTTTCAAATTAAATTATTACTTCTTCTGACCAAACGTCCTTGCAACAATTTAAATTTGATCTTTTTGGTTTGAAATTTAAATATTTGTTTGAAAATGTTTCTTTTTGTATTTGATAATGCAAATTTTTAATTGAAAATTCATTTATTTTTTTGAAAAATTGTCTTTGTAGCAGAAAATTAATCGTTTTGGTTAAAATTTAAAGTATTCCAGTTAAATATTTGTCATTATAGTTAAAAATTAATGTTTTTGGTTTAAAATAAGACTACTACTTAGTTCATTAATTTCTATAAAAATGCAACTATTCAGTTTAAATTTAAATTGTATTTGTTTTGAAAATAAATCTGATTTTCTTTGTTGAAAAATAATTTTTTTTAACTGAAGTTCAAAATTCATCTATTTATTTTAAAATTGATTTTTTTCTGTTGAAAATTCAACTGTTTGATAGAGAATGAATGTATTCTTTTGAAAAATCTTCTTTTTAATAGGAAATTAATCTTTTTGGTTGATTATTTCGGTTAAAACTTGTTCTATCTGTTTGAAAATCCAAATTTCTACTTGAAAAGTTAGAAATTTTAAACGGTGTAAATTGAATTTAATTATTATCATTCAAATTCATGGACTTTAGAGGCAAATTCAATGAATGGTTAATTACGTTTTTAGTAGTATTTAATTATTTCATTGATCTATTGTACTAAAGTATTTAAGAATATTTTTTAATGTTAATTGAATTCCTAGAAACTAAAAAACATTTCTTATAATAAATCCGCGACAAATTACACCTGGAAAAACTTGAGATAGTTGGAAAAGCTTGGAATTTTGAGGGAATTTTTTCCACGATGTTCGTAGACTCCTTAATTTATTTTAGAAGCTTTACCACTTATTTTTAATGTGTTCTTTTGCTTGTTTTTTGTTTAATAGAGGATGTTTTGAACGCTTTGAAGAATGCTGGAACCCTCGAAAGTGCGATGCAAAATTTCTTGGCGACTGGAAACATCAGAAGTGATACAGGTTTAGGCTTAATGCAAAGCACGGGTTTCGCGATAGTTGCTGAAAATATTAACAGAATGCGTTATATGAGTCACTTTAGATCGATTCATAGAGGTACATTTTTCACGGAAATGAGGACGACTGAACATCGAAAACTTCTTCCTGATGCTTGGGGTAATTTTATAAATTCTTAGCCCTTTTTTATTTTTATTTTTAAAGCCTTTGAAGACCTTGTGAGATCTTTGAAGTCATCTACATTTTTGTACAATTTTTTAAATATTTGTGAAATTATTGAAACTATTCAAATCTTTGTCAAATCATTGGAATCTTTCTAAACCTTTAAAATCTAAGCTAAGTTTGAAATATTTCTGACGTCTTTATTAAATATTTTTAAACTTTTAAAATCATTGAAATCCTTTGAAATATTTGTAAACATTTTTGCAACCTTCGGAATATTTGAAATTTTTTGGAATCTTTTTAAATCTTTTTGAAAGCTTCAAGTCTTTCTAAAGTTTTTGAGAAATCTCAAAAATGTTTTTTACATCTGAAATATTTCTGCAGTCTTTGTTAAATTATTTTCAATCTTTTAAAATTTTATGGGAATGTTTTAAATATTTCTTTATTCTTTGTAAAATGTTTAATATCGTTGAGAATCTTCGAAACTTTGTGAACATTTTTTAAATATTCCAAAATTTTAGAAATCTTTGTGAAGTTATTTTGAAATATTTCAAATCTTTCTGAAATCGTTGAAATATTTGCGAAATCTTTCAAATAATTGCGTACTGTTTGAAATTTATTTCAGATTCTTTGTGATATATAAGAAAATTTTATAAAACCTTTCCGAAATTTAAGAGTTGCGAAAGTCGGCGAAATCTTTTAAAATATTTCGAAATTTTTCTGCAAACTTATGAAATAATCGAAATCTTTTAAAATCTTTGCGACAGATTCAAAATTTTTGTAAAATCATAAAAATCTTTGTAATATTTTAATATCTTTTTGAATCTTAAGGAGATTTTTGAAATCTTTAAAATCTTTTTGAAAATTTTAGAACTATTTGAAATGCGTTCAAACCTCTGCAATATTTGTAAGACTTTTTGATATGTTTTAAATCATGATAATATTGGATATCTTTGCGAAATATTTTGAAACTCTTGTAATATTTTTAAATATTTTGAGATCTTTTTGAATCTTTGTGAAATCTTTGAAATCTTTGAAAACTCTGTAAAACTATAAATATTCAAAAATTTAATTAAATCTTGAAAACTATTTGAAATGTTTAAAATCTTTTTATATCTTTGAAATACTGGAAATATTCTAAATGTTTGAAATCTTTAAATCATTGTAAAATCTTAAAAATATTTTTTAAATCATTGAAATTTCTGTAAAATCTTTGTGAATTCATAAATCTGTCTCAATTCTTTGTGAAATCTTTGAAATCTACACAAAAATTTTTGATCTTTGAAATTTTAGGAAATATTTATGAAATATTTATGAAATATTTGTGAAATATTTGTGAAATATTTGTGAAATTTGTTGAAAACTTTGAAATCTGTTGGAATTTTTAAAATATTTGCGAAAGCTCATAGGTTCCTGTAATCTTGATAAAATCATTCACATTTGTGAACTCCTTCTTAATTGTTTTTGAAATCTTGAGAATCTTTCTGAAATGATATAAATCTTTGTGAAAACTTTCGAAATCTCTAAAATCTTTGTTAAACCATTGAAAGTTTTAAAAAAATTTGAAGGCTTTTGAAGTATTTAAAATCTTTGTATAATCAATGAACTTTTTTAAATCCTTGTGACATCTTGTAAAACCTTTGCAGTGCTTATGAAATCTTGGAAATCTTTTGAAATCTTTGGAAAATCTTTCAAGCTTTTGAAAGCTTCGTAAAATTATTGAAATTTGGTCAATTTTTGCGAAATGTTTTATATCCTTCTGAAACCTTAAAAATTCTTTCGAAATCTTTCTGAAATCATAGAAACTTTGGTGAAAACGTGGGTGAAATCTTTCGAAAGTCTTCGTGAATTTTCTTTTAAATATTTTGATGTCTTTAAATCGTTGTAACATTTTTGTCATTTTTGAAAATCTTTGATATATTTGTAAAATCATTGAAATATTTGTAAAATCTTTATGAATTCTTAAATCTATCTGAATTCTTTATGAAATATATTCAAATATTTTGAAATGTTAGTGAAATCTTTGCGAAATCATTACAATCTACACAAGCATATCTTCAAGATTTTTGTGAAAACTTTGAAAACATCAACATTTTTGGAAATATTTTGGAAACATTTGTGAAATATTTTTGAAATCTTTGAAAACTTTGTAATCTTTTGGAATCCTTGAAATATTCGCAAAATATTATAAATTTTTGAAATCTTTATGAAACCATTGATATTTTTGAAATCCTTCTGGATTTTTTTTTAAATCTTGAAAATCTTTTTGAAATATTTACAATTTTTTGAAGTATTTAAAATCTTTGAATAATGAATGTACTTTTTAAAATCTTTGAAATCTTTACAGTACTTCTTAAATATGGGCAATCTTTGTGAATTCTTTAAAATCTTTAAAATTTTTGGAAAATCATTCAAGTTTTTGAAATCTTTGTAAAATTATAAAAAAGTTTTGAATCTTTTTGGACATCTTGTAAAATCTTTGAAAGCCTTTTATAATCTTAAAAAAATTTTGTGACATCTTTGAAATCTTTGTGAAATCATAGAAACTTTGGTGAAATCTGAAATCTTTCTGAAATCTTTTTAAATATTTCGAAATCATTGAAATCCTTGTGGAATCTTTGGGAAATCATTTAAATCTTGGCGAAATCTTTCAAATCTTTTGGAATCTTTGAAATTTTTGCAAAATGTTTGAAAGCTTTGTGAAAATTTTTATAATCTTTGTAAAATAATTGCAATCCCATGAAATTTTAATGAAATCTTTGAAAATATTTATGAAATCATACAAATATTCTGAAATATTATGAAATCTTAAAAATATTGAAATATGTTGTTCACTCGAATGTCGAGTGGCCAATCCCTCGATTTCTAACATAAATTCAAATTCCAGGTTTCATTTGTCCCGTTAACACACCCGATGGCACACCTTGTGGTCTGCTGAATCACTTGACTATGAACTGCATCGTAACGAAATATCCTGATCCAAAATTAAAGGAAGCAATACCTTATATCTTGCTTGATTTAGGAATGTTACCTTTGTCAATCGCGGACGATTGGAAGGGATCACACACTGTGATGTTAGATGGAAAAGTAATTGGCTTGATTGAAGACAAAATCGTCTCTAGAGTCGTTGACAAACTACGGGTGCTGAAAATAAACAGCAAAATTCCTCCTACGACGGAAATTGTACTAGTTCCGAAGAAGAAAGTCCGAGCACAGTACCCAGGTTTGTTTTTGTTCACTGGGCCCGCGAGAATGATGAGGCCTGTTCACAATTTGGCTGTGCAGAAAACTGAACTGATTGGAACGTTTGAACAAGTTTACTTGGATATTTGTATTAAACCGGAAGAAGCTTACGAGGGGGTGCGAACTTTGATGTGTTTTTTCAACTCGTATTTTGTATTTTGAACATTTTTTGTTTCTTGCTAACTATATGTTTATTTATTTACAGTTGACAACTTATCAGGAATTATCAAAGACTGCCTTTCTCAGTAATTTGGCTTGTCTGATTCCAATGCCAGACAATAACCAGAGTCCTAGGAATATGTACCAGTGTCAGGTGAGTTTTAAGTTGAATCGGGAACTTCTATATAAGGCACTTTAAATAAATTTCAAGGATAATAAATTAGATATTTTTTTATTTTTATCTAAAATTCTTTTATTTCGTTTGTGAAAGATTCTATTTTTTAAATAATAGAAGATTAAGATTCAGGTCTTTGAATACGAATAGTCAGGGAAAATGAAATATTGGTACATTGAAAATTCGTCTTTTGGGGTTATAAATTCAACTATTTTGGTAAAAAGTTAATCTTCATAGGATGAGAATTTACCTATTGGGTTTGAAATTGGTCTTTCATTGGTTGAAAATTAAACTACTTGGTTGAATGTTGAACCACTTTTTAGAACATTTGTTTTTTTTTGAAGATGCATTATTTTAGTCGAACATCCATCTTCTTGTTTGCAAGTTTAACCATTTTGATGATCATTTATCTTTTAGTTTAAAATTTGCTTTATATAAAGACTATTTCATTGTTTGTTGAAAATTCATATCTTTGATTGAAAAATTGACTATTTTGTTGACAACTCGTTTTTTGTTACTGAAAATAAATTTTTTTTTACTGAAAATTTCACTTTACTTTCTTTGCTAAGAATTCATCTTCGTGGGTTGAAAATTCAACTATTTGGTTGAAAATTCTAATATTTTGTTGAAAATTAAACTATTTTCTTCATCATTCGTTTTTCACTGAAAATTAACCAATTAAGTTGAATATTAATCGTTTTAGTTCTCCTTGATTGAAACTTTAACTATTTTGTTGAAAAGTCATATTTTGGTTGAAAGTTTAACTAGTTTGCTTACATTTTTTTGGTTCAAATTAATTTTTTAAATAATCAATTTTTCCATTATTGGTTGAAAATTAATTTGTTTTAATTGATGATTCGTCTTTTGGTTAAAAAGTTCAACAATTTTGATGATCTTCTCTTTTTTGTCTTTCTTGATTAAAAAATATTTATTTGTTGGAAATAGATACAAATTTGACTAATATGTTGAAAATTCTTTTTTTTTCTTTTTGAAAAATTATTTTTTTTTTACTGTAAATGATAATTTTCTATTTTTGGTTAAAAATGTACCTTCTTTAGTTGCAAATTCAAATAACTGTTTATAAACTCGTATTTTTGTTATTAAAATTCATCTCTTCTGGTAGACATTTTATATTTTTCGGTTGAAGTATCAAAGCTGCTACATTCTTTGTTGAGAATTCATATTTTTAAATTTTAAATTCAACTCTTAGGTTTCACATTTCATTATTTTTTTTTAAATTAATTTTTTTTTTTAAATTCAGCTCTGGCTGAAAATTGAACTATTTTTTTAGTTTTAATTATTTTGTTGTTGAATGTTTGTTTTTCGTGGAGAAATTATATTTTTCTTACAAAATTAACTTGTTTGTTTGAAAAATGAACCGTCTTTTAAAAAAATCACCTTTTTCTGAAAGGTTTAATTATTTCTTTAGATATTCAACTGGTTTTGTTTGAAATTTAATGCTTTGATTAAAAATTAGACCATTTGGTTGAAAAGTCAACTATTTGGTGGTAAAAGCATCTGTTAGATTAAAAATTAATTCTTGTTTTTAAAACTTAAAATTGTTAGTTGAAAATGAAAATGTTTTTGGTTAAAGTTTAAACTTTTTTTTTAAATCCATATTCTTGCATGAAAGTTCATTTTTATAGCTAAAAAAATTCAAGTATTTAATTAAAAATGCAGCTTTTTGTTGAAAATGTAATTATTTGATTATAAATTGAAGAATTTTGATAAAATGTCATCTATTTTTGTTTCGAAATTCCACTATTTTGTTAAAAATTCATCTTTTTAAATTGAAAATTCAACGCAGATGGATAAACGTTGATACTTTGGAAACAATGTATTATTTTGGTGAAAGGTTCATGTTTTGATTGAAAATTTAACTACTTTTCTGACATATTTTTTGTTCAAATTAATTTTTTAAAGAATCACTAACTTTTCCATTATTGGTTGAAAATTGATTTGTTTCGATTGAAAATTCGTCTTTTGGTTTGAAATTTCAACAATTTTGATGAACTTTTTTTTGTCTTTCTTGACTAAAAAATAGTTTATTTGTTCAAAATAGATCATTTTAGTTGAAAATTCATCTTTTGGTTAAAAATTTGACTCATATGTTGAATATTCTTTATGAAAATTTTTTTACTGTAAATTATACTTCTCTATTCTTGGTTAAAAATGTACCGTCTTTAGTTAAAAATTAAAAAAAAACTATGTTCATGTATTCAGTTTAAAATTTGTCTTTTTGTTTTAAAAATTGGTCTCTTCTAATAGAAATTTCATATTTTTCGGTTGAAATATCAACTGTTACATTCTTTGTTGAGGATTCATATTTTTAGGTTGTAAATTCAACTATTTGGTTTCAAATTTCATTATTTACTTAAAAATATTATTTTGTTTCAAAATTCTGCTCTTTGGCTAAAAATTTAACTATTT
>JAAAKG020150473.1:0-31536 GCA_010014905.2 Druon quercuslanigerum
ATGGCAGCGTGCCCAGAGGCAGACCGCGGAAGGAATGGTTAGAATGTGTGAATGAGACCCTATTTAGAAGGGACATAGGAAGCTATAGAAACACGAGAGCCTGCATGAAAAAATGCATGGACGTTAAAGAAGCTAGAGAAGTATGCCAGGACAAAAAAGTATGGTGGAAAATAGTAACCTGGGTCGGAGCAGCGTTGCGGAATGAACGTGTTATTTAAATAAATAACACGAAAATTCTAGATCAATCTAAAAATTTTATGACCCATTCCTCAAACTACTCCCCTCCCCACCGAGTGAGTTACGCCTACCCCGAAAGGGAAACGGCCTAATAATAATAATAATTTTTGATTCATTACCGAAGATTATAGTTAAACGCAGTCAGAAAGACGCATTAAACGGGGAGAGGGGGTACAAAAAATATTCCAAGATTAGAAATGCAGTTTACGGACGGCCCCCCTAAGATCCGCCAATGAGATCCTTTGAAGCTATTAGTCGATTCTCGTTAGCCGTAGCCGCACTCAAAGAGATCCAGTAAATCCAACATGGAAAGCGGAATCGCGGCAATCGGTGCTCGATCGATTCTATTTAAACTTCCCATACTCTCGCGGTACTGGTATGGTCTTCCACATTGCACCTGCTCTCGATAAACGTAGCAGGAGAAAATCGAATCCACGGTCTTCAAGCCTTTTGCATTACTGCCACTTCTAATCCGATAACGATGAACGATAAGCTCTTCCCGTTCACGCTATGTATATTGTATATTCTTGCAATTCTATGCGAGTTGACCTCTCTGATTAAAATTATCACCTTTGCTCCTTTCTACACTGATTAGAATCTACCCTACATCTTATCTTCCCTTAATATGGACTAGCAATATTATACGAGTGCTTCAGCCTGCGGGAAACATTGCATTGCCAATTATAAATACAAAAATATAAAACACGACTGTTGCGAGTCGAATTTTAAATATTACAATCTAATTACTTTAAATAATAATAATAATAATAATAATAATCATAATTACGGGTGCAGATTTTTTTAATTGTGTCAAGATAGTGTCATAAAAATTTTCAAGTATTAGGAATGAACTTCAATGTTTATTTTAAATGTTATTCTTTAATAAATAAGTGATTAATATTCCAATTTATTTATTCACAGTCATTTCCTCATTTTTCTCATTTCCCCACTTCAGTTCTAAGTGAATTAATGGAAAGTATCAAAAAAATCCAACTATTTGTGGTGTCAAGTTTATTTTTTCGGTTCTGATTAAAAAACAAATTTTTTTGAGAACTGGACTCTTAAGCCCATGTAAAGAAGCACCAACTTATTGAAAATACTTTTGTCAAATGTTCGGTATTTTCGCTTTGAAAATTTATCATTTTGATAAAATTTTTATATTTGTTAATTAATTTTTTGTCGTTAAAAGTTTAATTAATTTGTTAAACATTAATCTTTTTGGCAATAAAATTATTCTCTTCCTGAATAAATTTAATCTTTTTTGGTTAAAAATTAACTTGTTTCGGTTAAATATTCAACTTTTTGTTCAAATTAAACTGTTTTGTAGAAACCTTCTAGGTCTGGCTAAAAAATTTAACATTTGGCAGAAAATTTAACTATTTGATTATAAATTTATGTATTTCATTGAAAATTCGTTTGTTTTGGTAGAAAATCCATTTTTTTTTGTCTTTTTTGGTTAAATCCAACTGTTTTTCATTTTTAATTAAAATCTTTTTTTGTTAAAATATAACCTTTTACATTTTTTGTAAAAAAAATCATGTTTTTAGGTTGAAAATTCGACACATTGGTCGTAAATCAACTCTTTCGTTAAAACTTCGTATTCCTGGGATAAAAATTCAACATTTTTGATAAAAAAAATTCAACAATTTGGCACACAATTAAACTGTTGTGCAGACAATGCATTTTTTTTATTGAAACTTAAATCTCCTCAGTGACAACTTAACTGATCCCTTTTTGGATAAAAATTGATCTTTTTTGGTTTAAAAATTCATCTTTTTAGTTAAATATTCAACTGCATTGTTGGAAGCTCATCTATTTGGATTGGAAATTTAACGTAGCTGTAATTTTTTTAATCTTCTTAAAAATCTTTAAAATTCATGGAATATTTGAAAATCTTTGAAATCTCATGAACTTTCTAAAAATCCCTTGAAATTTTTTCCAAATTTTATTAAAATTTTGTAAATCCCTTGAAATGCTTTGCAATTTCTATTTTTTAAACGGCTGAATAATTTCACACAATTTCGATTATGTCAGAGCTGAAATTTGTTCTCTCTAAAGGGTTGAATGCTCTCAAAATTCTGTATAAAATGAGGCCAGGATGAAGCCAATTTGTCTAGTTTTTAAGTAGATATTGAAAAAATAGCTTAGGTTCTCGCCATACTATAAGATTTTTTTCAGATTGACGTTTATAAGCTAATGCAATACTGTAAATAAATAGCTTTAAAATGAGCCCAACAACATTAAAAAATGTTGATTATTGTGAAAGTTATTGAAAATGTAAGAAAAAATTGACATTTACACTATTTTTCAATATCTACTTAAAAATTGACAAATTGGCTTCATCCTGGGCTCATTTTGTACAGAATTTTGAGAGCATTCAACCCTTTAGACAAAAAACTTTCAGCATCATATAAAAATGTAAAAAATTGTTTATAGTGGCGTGAGTCCGAGGTCAGCAATATTTTTAACAAATAAAAGTCGTTAGAATAATCCGACCAATTGACAATTAAAAATAATGATTAAAGAAGAGAATTTCTAGAAAGACAATATCTTTGGTTCGCTAAGTTTTTAGCTGAGATGAAAAAGAGGTGAAAGTGAAAACTTGTTTTATACCCTCTTTCTAATACAACTTCCTTTTTATTGATTTCGATATATAGAGCTTCTAGTTCGCTGGATTTAATGACAAAGTAAGATAAAAACACGTTTTTTAAATACTTTTTAATTCACTTTCAAATAATCATTGGTAAAGTAATTGGTTGTGATAATCTTTCTTAAAATTATACTTCAAGCAAAGTTTTTTTTTATAAAAAATAATAATCATATCAAATTAAATTCTCGCAACAATTGATGCGTTTAAATCGATTTGAAATTCACTTCAAATCGTTCAATTTTGAAGGCTTAGAGTTTAACATTTTTAACTTTTCATGGGTGAAAACCATACTTTATATTTCGATCGTATATTTAAATTTGTGAATTCGTTAACCCCACTGTTTACATAATTTTAAGTGACATAACAATAGACGTATGGTAAGTCGATAAATAAGCACGAAACTGCAGTTTCTAGGATGTCCAAACAGATTTTAAAGCTTTTATTTAAAATTTAAATCTGAACCAAATTTCCAATATTTTTAAATTCCGTACTGTTCTTAAATTAAAAATTATATTTATTTGCTTACGGGATTTGTTTGCACCCACAGGAAACTTCCGTGGAAACGCTTGGAAGTTCTGCTCACCTGAAACAAAAACAAAATATATGTATTAGTTTTCACAATTTACGATCTTTAAAAATGATTTAGAGTTAATTAAATAAATAAAACTTCGTTACTCAATCACGTAAGTGTCATGGAAATGATTGAGGTCGAAAATCACTTGACAACAAATGTGAGAAACTTCGTCTAGCAGTGAAAGTCTTTAAATTAATTTTAAGTGTTGTTTTTCATCCTTTGAAGTTTCAAACAAGGAAAACGACATTTCCAAAATAAAAATATAAACACTGAAGATTTTCGACCCCAATAGTTTAATAAAAAAAAATATCAAAAAATTTAAATCAGTCACTCTACCACTCTACCCTTATTTAAATGCTAGGTCTCTTTGTGATGCGCGGCTTAAATTATTATTGATCTGCAGATTCGAAATGATAAAGAAAAATTGTGATAAGAAATTTCGAATAAAAGCTTTCTTTACATTTCATTCCGAGTCCTTTACGTGTACAGAGTAAAATCCTTTAGTACATATATTATTTCATAAGTTACAGTGCAGAGGTCTATTAGTCCAGTGACCCTGACTGGGGTATCTCAGGGTGATCTTAAGCACCGCAATAACCCACAGGATCGTCTCTTGATCTTTCCGCAACACAATGTCATGCACTTCTGTTGTCCATCCTTTCCATGCTATCCATGCTATCCATGCTATCCATGCTATCCAACCATACATCCGTCAGCCAGTAGGCTGGTTAGCGGTATCGCTGCAGCATCCAAGTTAGAAGTGGTGACCACCATCTTTGCTGGAGCTTCTTCTCCTTTCCATCTACATTTCCACTTTTTTCTTTTGTCTCTCACCTCTGCACCACATCGTGGGAACAACTCCAGCGTTACCAACATTCGTGTTAAATCCTTCGACCTTAACTTTGTCGAATCTCTCTCCTTTACTTTCGTTACACTGCTACTTAATTCTTCGTTTTTGATTGTCCTTCTGAATCCTTCTTTTTCCTTCCATACTGTCGTTTCTACTTTGGATTCCTTGGCTTTCAGTTTCAACGCTTTTTCTTCCGGTACCTCGTGACTTCCGGCGAACTTATAATGAAGGAAGAGTATTCGTTACATATACAAATTTTCCTCCGAATTTCTTCAGAGATCAAAAGTATGGTCAATAATGGCCTGTATTATTTTAAAACATGTGGAAATATTTTATACACAAAACAGAATTATTCAGCTGAAGCTATAAAATGCGCTGAAATTGTCTGAAATCCTTTAAAATTCCTCAAATCTTTAATAATCCCTAGAAGTCGACAATAATAAAAACCTTCACATCCTTTTCTTCGAATGTTACAATGTTGACTTACATTTCTTATAAGGAGAAAGGAAAGTTTTATTATGCCTAAGTTTTAATGAAGTACTTATTTACAGATAGTGGTTGTGACATCCTTCTGTGTGCATTATCTAATATAAAAATGCCTTAAGTGTTTATTACAATGCAAGTATGACCAATAAAACTTTTCTTTTCTTCTTGAGAGAAATGAACATCAAATTCATAGGAGTTCCTTGAAATTTCTTTGATTCTTTAAATCCAAGATTCTTTTTTCTGATTGTGAGTGTAGGGTTTCGAGTTCCAATGCTGGGAAAATCATTAAACTATTATTTGTAAATGAAAAAAAATTAGCCGAGGTATTGAAGAACCTTAGACATCCTATGTTTAAACTTAAAATATGCGACATAACTTTTCTGGCTTGACGCGTTTAAAAACATTTATTTATGACCCATTATATATATATATATATACATATATATCGTCGACGTTTCGGATTGGTACCAGTTCTACTTCAAAGACTCTAAACAGCAATTACAGAGGTAGGAAACAAGTTTTTGATGTAATAAGTGCAAAAGAACAAATACAGATACCATATGCTAGATGAAAGTCGAGAGTTCCATAATTAATTATGATAACAGTAATATTATATAGATCTGAAGATTTAAAAGCATTAGAAAATTAGCGCCCTGAAATGTTATATGTGAATTCATCATAAATTTTCTTTTGCTCTTACTAGATTAAAAACTTTCTTAGATTCTTCGAAGAGGCAGTCCGAAACATCGACGATATTTAATGGGTCATAAACAAATTTTTTCGACCTTTAAGCTACAGAAGTCATTTATCAGGTAAATGCAAATACAAACTTTGTAGAAATAAAAGAAAGTGTGTTGAAACAATTTTTTTTGTTTGAATGAAACTACCTTTCTTGTCAGCGAAGCGAGAAAAGAAAGCCTAAATATTAATCATGATGAGTACCATTACGAACAGCAGACATCAGAGGACTGTACCATATGCTGAATCGAAGTCCAGAGTTCCATAAACAATTATAATAACAATAATAATTAGCGTTATTATATCAAAATCTTGTCTAGTCATTGAAGAAGCTATTCAAAACGTCGAAGATGTGTAAAAGATCATAAACAAAGGTTTTCGACCATCAAGACGCAAAAGTTTTTCCATCAACATTTGTCAAATTCAAATACAAGTTTTATCAAAGACAAACAAAAGTGTATTAAAAGAATTTTTTTTTTTAATCAAAAAACCTTTTTTGTCAGCGAAGTGGCGCGGTGCAGCGAGCCAAGCAAGCCCAAGATAATGCCTCGGCTCTTTGGTAGTAAATGAATAGTAAACCTTAATCAAGATGAGAACCATTACGAACAACAAACATCAGACGACTGTAGCATATGCTGCATCGAAGTCAAGAGTTCCATAAACAATGCTAAAACCAGTAACAATTAGCGTTAAAAAATCAAAAACTTGTTGACACACTTTGAAGAGGCTGTCCAAAACGTCGAAGGTATGTAAAAGATCATAAACAAAGTTTTTCGACTCTTAACCCGCAAAAGTTCTTTTATCAAAATTTGTTAAATTCATATACAAGTTTCGTTAAAGTTAAACAAATTGTATTAAAACAGATTTCTTTGTTTTAATCAAGCAGCCTTTTTATGTCAGCAAAGCGACGTGGCGCAGCGAGACAAGCAAGCCCAAGATAATGCTCTTTGGTAGTAAACGAGTAGTAAATCTTAATCAAGATGAGTACCATTACGAACGGCAGACGTCAAAGGACTGTAGCACCTGCAAAGGTTCCCTCAGAGTCTAAGTATTCTTTACACTGTATTGTCGCCATTGTTACCATGCACGAGAAACTAACACTACGAGGAAGAGCGAGAGAGAATAGAAGCGGGATTGCAAATCATCCGAGCATACAGTTATGGTACACGACGAGCATCTGTCGTTACTCGTTACACGTTACCGTACTTAGGCTTACTGCACACTTTTCATGCACATGTATTATTGCAACTTTAAAAGCACCTTTGCCAAAGAGTGATTCTAAGATACTACATAATGTGTAATACTCTACATATAAAATAACCATTTTACCATTGCACGAACCACACTCCTCATCATTAGGGTTAATAATAATAACACAGTTTTGATCCCGAAATTTGATCAAAATGAGATGATTTGGGATGTTATACTTGATCAGCAAATTGTGCATCAGACTAATTATGACTACTACTTTTGTTGAAAATTCAAAATCTTCTCAATAATTTTCTGTTGGTTCTAGAGAGTTCCTAATCTTTCAGATTTAAGAGTCGGAATTAGGTACATCTGATGCTACACTATTAGGAAGAAAAATTAATTTCCAGAGTCTAATCTATAACTTTCAATAAACCGTATATTAACTTCCACTAGACAGATATGAATGAAGTTGCGTAAAAATTGATTTTGAATCAGCAAAGAAAGGATCATTTTGATCTTAAGTTGATTATTAGAATGATATGCAACGCTTTGATATCCCAGGGTTTCCTGTGGAGTCATTCTAATATTGTATAATATAATGTACAGTGCATAAGATACGCATTTTACCACTGCATCCAAGCTTGATATACTAATACTTTCGCAGACAGTCTTCCTCATCACTGGGGTTAATAACAATATAAGGTTAATAATAATAAGAGATTTACGATTAATGAGCGTATATATATTTTATTTTTAGTCTCTACCACTTGGGAACAGTATCCATCATTTGCTTCTATTAAATTCAGGTAGTAATCAAAAAGTCTGGCTTGCAGAGTCATTAATATGAATTGTCAGTTAATGAAACGGCTGTCCCCTTTCTGTTTTAATCACAGCTCTCAGTGTCATTTTCGTTGCAGTTGATGACTAGGCATTTTTTTTAAACGGTAGCTGCACAATATAGAAGAAATAAAAAAGATTTTAATGGACTTTCTTGATGATATTGGTATAGTGCATTGTCTCTTATGTTTTGGTAACTCTATCTTGATGCGTGACTCCAGGGTCGGTTTCACAGCTTTAGTTTCTTGACTTCATCCAGATCAGGGTAAACATCTACATTTATCGTTCCATCGGAGATTAGGGTCCCAACTTCTTCTCGGTTTCAATATCTTCTTCCTTCCTTTCATGCGGAACGATTGGAGATCTTGAGTCTTGAGACTTTCGTCACTGGTAGCTAAGCTTTAATAGCGACAGGGAAATCATTTCCTCTCTCTATTTTATCTTATCCCTCGAAGTGTCCGACAGATGTGAGAACAATTTAATTAAGAGCATTACTTTCTAATATGTACGAGGTCTGTCCGGGACGCATTCAATCTTGTGCTCTAACTCAGAAGCTAGTTGCACTATTGTCCAAAACAGATATTTGCAACTCGTTTAAAATTGAGAGAAATATAGGAAAACCTCGGGATTAAAAAAATATTGTTTCGGAAATTTTGAACCTGAGTAAACTACTTCCATACAGTTATAGTTTCTGAATTCCAAAATTGAATTATCAGCTAAAATCAAAACCATTTATCAATCGCTGAATCCACATTATTTGAGTCAGTTAAAATTCACTCAGATTCAATGACTTTGAAATTATTCATTGTGTAAAATAGAAATTTCTTCAGATATCACAGTAACTCGGAAGTCCTCAATTTAGCAGGTTACCTGAAACAAGATCTGAAAAGATTTGGCCGGGGTTAAAGAACGAAGCCTAATTGTTGTCGCCAAGATAATTCTTGCCGCATTGTGAGTGTCACGCACAAGATAAATGAGCGTGATCGTTGCCGGAGTAAACTGAGGGGTCACGGAGTTCACCTGATGTCCTCGTTTGCACGCATTTTATTTGATTTCTGAATAAAGAGCCGCAAAAGGAAGTTTCTTCAAAAGAAAACGAAAAAAATGATGTTGCTCGAGGAAGAGAGTCGATCAATCAGCCTAGAAAGGAAGAATCCTAGAGAAAGAATCTATTTCGGGCCTGGAAATTACGGGCAGTGAAGCGTTCATGCGTTAGACCGAATCTTCAGTTTTTTCTTTTTCTTCAATCTTTCTTTTTCTATTCTCACTTCTATTTCTCCTCCGATTGTCACCCGAGCGGCTAGAGGCAACTTTGGCTGATTTCCAAGCAATCGACGGTTTGAACGGTGCATCGACGTGGTCTACTTAACGGCGTGTAAAAACCTTAAATCTCCAGTCCCACGGAAAAATTATGGAACTGAGAGTCGAGATTATTAGCCGCGGCTTATTGTTAGTTCTATTATTCGTTGATTCTCGTCACGACTTGCTGAATTAATTGGCCCAACTGGGACCAGGGAATGAAATCAACGAGTCAACAATACGAGAGAATCGAGTCAACGATAATTTAATGATAACAGACGTGATTTAATAAACTGCACTGCTCGCTCTGTCTTACAGCTATTTGCATCTGATTCATTTAGCGTCGACTAATTTAAATGGTATTATTATTGATACCATTTTCTGTTGCTTAAATTTTAAAAATGTATCGCTATCGAGAAGACTTAGTGAATAATTTATTTATATGCGGGTATTTTTGTTTATTGTAAATTTTAATTAAGATTGCAGAATGGAAACTTTCAAGTTCGGGTATTCTGACAGAATCTGGAGGATGGAGCAAATAATTGTCCGTCTAGAATCAATCCTGCAGAAAATAAAAAGCAAAATATTCCCTTATAACGCGATGAAGAGCACAATTTATCAATTCTATTACTCCGCAGTTTGGTTATTTCAATTATAGGTCCAATTATCTTTGGCTGGCTTAATAATGTGCCATATAATCGATATCATGTTGAACGATATTCCAATCGAAGGTCACTGTTCATGGCGTGTTGCGCGCTTTTTATGTTCGCAGTTATCGACTTGCACGGTGATAAATCCGTTTATAGGGTGGCCTTGGGCTAATCATTGATCGAAGAGATGTAGTTATCATTTGACAACGAAACATGGCTTATGAAACTCTGTACATATCCTTTAAATTACAAGATAGTTTTTAAAATTGTAAATTACTAGCAGCAAGTGCAATCGCCTCTGGATTTTTATTTTCTAACATTAAAAATATAAATAATTTAAAAATTCATTAATAAACCAATTTTTGATTATTAGGTTTACAACAATTTTGAAAACACCATTATTAATTTCGAATTAAAAGCGTTTGAAATTAAAAAATATAAATATTTAACGATTTTGAATGAAAAACATTCTAAATCGAACAATTTCAGATCAGGTAAAATTTGGTAAAAGAAAAATATTTTGAGTGGAATTAAATTGAAGAGAATTTGCATAACTTCTAAATAAAAATATTTGAAGTTAAAAAAATTTTTATCGGGAGCTCTGAACATTTTTTTATTAAAGGCATTTTGGAATTATAATTTTCAATTACAATAATTTTCAAGAATAATTTGACTGTGCAATATACAAAACTTTTCAATCATGAAGCTCTAAAATGAAATGAATCATAAAAAATGAAAAAATATCTACTACGGAACTTTAAAATTTAACTGAATTCTAATCCTATAATAATGTCTATATTTTTAATTAGTTTAGATAAATTTAAAATGTTTGAAAATTAATATTTATTGACTTGTTCATTACACATTAAAAAATTCGACCATTTAAATTTGACCTGAAAAGTTAAGATTTATGCAAGTAAAGAATAAAAAGTTATCGCCCATATATTTGTATTTTTAGCAAACCATTTTTAAGTTTTTAATTTCAAATCGTTTAATTTTTAACACTGGCAGTATCATTAGTTCTTGAAATTTTCCAATCAAATGTTTTTCGATTTTTAATCATTCATTTTTTTAAATATTTAACTAAAAATTCAACAATTTTAATATATTCCACTGCCAATAAAAAATTTGTATGTATGATGCAATTTAATTCGAACAAAAAACACGAGTTTTCAACAAACCTGTTGAATTTTCAAATAAAACAGTTACATTTTCAACAGCCACAAAATAATTTTCAGCAAAAAAGATCATTTTTAATCATGTAGTTGAATTTTCTAACAAATTATTAAATTTTCAAGCCAATTAGTTGAATTCTCTACAAAACAGTTAAGTTTCAATAAAAAATATGGAGAAAAGTTTAGTTACAACCAAATTGTTGAATTCTTTACAAAATAGTTGAATTTTCAAACTAAAAGGAAAATTTTTTTACAAAACAGTCAAATTTTCAATCCGGAAGGACGAATTTTCTACCGAAAAAAAGGTCAGAAGGTCTAATTCTTTACAAAACAGTTCAATTTTTAACCAAAAATATGATAATAAATTTTTCAAAGGCCAAAAAGATGAATTTTTAACCAAAGGTTTTATTTTTAACCAAGAAAGATCAATTCTCAACAAAAAAGATGACATATTACCAAAAGATGGTAACATTTTTACCAAAAAAGATGAATTTTCAATGACAACGGACGAATTTTTCATCTAAAATAACAAATATTCCTCAAAACAGTTGAATTTTCTATAAAAAAAGACTTTTTAACCAAATAATAGAATTTGTAATCGACCGAGACGAATTACGTACCCAAAATGTAATATTAGACTGTTCAACTGAAAATAATTACCTTTAAAACAAAAAAATTTGAGTTTTCTTATTGGGCTTTATTAATTAATTTCGAAATTAAGGGAAAAATCGAAAAAGAGGGTAAGTTTCTTGAAGACAAAGGGGAATTTTTTAAATAGGGAAAAAGATGAAGAATATGAAGTTTGACATTAATATAAAGGTCAAAATTCAAATTATTATCATGAATATTAGAATACCAAGTAATTACCAAGAAGGGAGTTAGTGTTAGGAACTATAATAATAATAATAATTATATTTGCATGCATAGTGATTTGAAGGCCTCCCTCGAAACCTTGTAATAGTTGCATCAAAATGCTTCGTGTTGCGATACGAGGTGGAGATGTAATGAACGAGCCACGTCCGCAAAACCAATTAACGCCCAGGTACATACACAAGGCTTCTGGAACGATTTTCTGCACCGATTTTCTGCACCCGTGCTGCGATTCGTTATTAAAGCCGTCAATGAATCCAACAGTTTTACGTAATTTTAATTTTTAACTGGCAATTGTTTAAACACGAACAGCTTGCGACGATAAAAGTCTCAGTTAAACTAAATGTAAAGATGACATCTTTTGAGAAGCGAAAAACAAACCGGCTTGTCGGTAGCCGGCTGTGCTTTATGAGTTTTGTTTTTATGCAGTTTTCCATTCCCCTGACCAAATGTTGAGGCGAATGAGAGCGCTTGTAATCAAAATCTGGCTGTAGACGGTAAGGGATTTCAAAAATTGGAAAAAGGGACTTTCTTTGTAATAGTTATAAATAGTTTTTTAGTTGATCTGAGCCCTAGAAAGGTTATTAATTAGTAAGTGTTTTAATTATGTCAGTATAGTAATTCAAGTCTCGGTGAAACTACCAATTGGATGCGTGACACGCATATGCATGGTTCTAATTCTAACAAATACGACGTACTTTAGTGCAATGTGTATACAATACCAGTTCAAGGTGGATAAAATAATGACAGTCAAGACGAGTCTTCCCTAGAGAATTCTTGGACCGTTCAGCTCTACTCGTCAAAGCATACAAAAGAAGCGGTACTTTATTTTCATTCGAGATGATTAATAGTGTCACCATCTTTGTCGTCTTTTCGAGAAACATCGTAAACGGCATAGCAATGATTTAATCTTTCTTTAATGCCTACTTTTCTTTTCCTTTGAGTTTCCATTATATTGAAATCGTTTCTGAGGAAAAGTTATTAATTTGCTGGCAAATCGGTTTATGGAAGTGTTATCCATGATTCGTAAAGAATTTTATCGTCACTGATCATGATCTTTATTTCCTTGGAATTATTCTCTTCAATCATTAATAAGCAGAATTGAGAATAAGTAAGAAGAATAATGATTCTTTGTGTCTTTTTTTGTTACTTTTAGAACTTAACGTCAAACGGGCTAATTTCGAACATCTGGGGTAAAGCAGAACATTCGTAAACCAATATTTGAAATTACTTAAGGTGGATAATTCTAATAAAAATCTAGAACCAGTTGAGGCTTGAACTGACTCAAAATTCTTTTAACAGTTTTGAGTAATTTATACTATCAATTTAGGGAATTTAGGAGAGTCCGAATTTGCCCCACATTCGGGAATTACCCCGTTTCATGGTACGTATTGCAGATTTCATTGACACAAAATCTGGGGATATGGAAACGTTGCTAACAGATGAGAACTACATTATGTAACAAATGAAAACACCCATTGTGCAACTTTTTGATGCCATTTTTTAGCTTAATTTAATGCTTGGACATTTTATGTGTACTTTTTCCCCTGTTCTTATCTTTTTCCCTTGTTTAAAGAATTTTACTATTTTTACGTGTTATCAAAAATGTTCAAAATTTACTCGTTTCCTCTTTTGAATATGAACTGAATTATTAGAACCCAATAACATTTTTTTGGTTTATACACTCAACTTCCAGTTAAGTCAGAGCCTTTGAAATGAAAACAGTTCGGTTACGTCAAATTCCCCTTATCCCCACCAGGTCTATTGGGGCGGACAAGATGAATGAATCCGCTTTATAGTTTATACGTGTGCCGCGTGTATCTGTGTCTTTGCTGCTAAGTGTCACGTGTTACTAAGTGGAGGGGATGTGAAATGTGAAATAACTGGACGGTCCGTTTTGATATATCTGATCCTTGACATAACTGAGCTTTGACTTAACTGGAGTTGAGTGTAGTTCATTCTATTTTGATTTAAAAGTCTAATATTATATTTTGACTCAAATTTCATCTCTTTTTTATTAAAAATTCTACTATTTATTTGAAACTTTAATTGTTTTTTTTAGAAATTGTACTATTTTGTTGAAAATCGTCATTTTTGATAGAAAATTCGTATTTTTAGATTGAAAATTTTTCTTTCTTTGTTAAAAATGATATTTTCTATTGAAATTTTAACTGCATTCTAAAAAAAATTTGTCTTTTTACTTGCAAATTCGACTGATTGCTTAATAATTTAACTATTTTGTTGAGAATTCGTCTTTTTTCCATGAAAGTTTAACGATTTGTTTGAAAACTCATGTTTTTTTGTTAAAGAATTACATTTTTGTTGAAAATTCCACCCTTTCCTTAAAATTTGAATATTTTAGATCAATCTAAAAATTTTATAACCCCTTCCTCACACTACTCCCCTCCCTACCGAGTGAGACACGCCTACCCCGAAAGGGAAACGGCTTAATGGTGTAATAATAATTATAATAATGAGTAAACTATTTGGTTAAAAATTTTATTTGAAAATGCACCTTTGTTTGTTAAGATTTCGTCTCCTTGGTTGAAAATTCTATTTTCGTGGTTGAAAGTTAAATTACATTGTTTAAAATTTATTTTACTACTTCCATTCCTAGTTAAAAATTTATCTTTGTAGGTTGAAAATTCAACTATTTGGTCAAAAATTCGAACTATGCGACGAAAAATGCAACTGCTTTATTTAAAATTCGTCCCATAAGCTTGAAAAACTATTTATTTGAAAAAACAACAGTTCAGTTAATAAAAAATTTTTGTGTTCAAAATTCAAACATTTGATTGAAAATTCATCTTGTAGATTGAAAATTCAACTATGTGGTTCCAACTTCCACTATTTTGTTCAAAATTTCACTATCTTCTTAAAAACTCATCTTCAAAGATGCAACTGTCCTCTTGAAATTCAACAATTATTTATTACAAAAAAAGAAATGGTTAGTTAAAGATTCGTTTTTTGGGATGAAAAATTTGTTCCTCTTGATTGAAAATTCATCTTTGTCTGTTAAAATGTTCTTGCTTGAAAATGCATCTATCTTCCAAAAAAATTGTCTTTTTGCATTAAAAATTAAACTATGTGGTAGAGAATGTAACTTTGTTGGTAGAATTTTAATCTTTCTTCTTTGAAATTCGACCATGTGGTTGAAAATTCATCTTTATAGGTCGAAAATTTAACTATTTGGTTAAAAAATCAACTATTTTGTTAAGATTCCTCTCTTTTGCTTGAAATTTTAATTATGTGATTGTTGGCGCAACTATTTCGTCTGAAATTATTTTTTTAGTTTAATCGTTTATCAAATGAAATTGAAGAAAAAAATTAGACTTGAAGGAGATACCAAATCCAACAGAAATGGTTCATGCGACTCTGCCTGTTTATATTTGTATAAAATGCCTCGATTTATGCTGACGGTCACAGCAAGCCATTCCTGAAACCGTACCTGATTCCAAGTTCCAGTGTATACGGAAACCACTAAATATTTTAAGTAAAATTAAACATAAGACCGACATATATGTTCTAAAAATTATGATGAATATATTTACAGATTGTGGAATCAATATTTATGTAACAGACTGTTTTTTGAAACAGCCTTGTCTGATTTCGAAAATCTGAAAATGTTCGGAAAAGTGAATTCATTATATGAACTGTGAGTTTATCACGTCATTTACAGTAATTGAGTACATCGAACTTTGAAATGACAAATTACAACACGTCATTACATTCATAATTACAAACTATATGCTCGAGGGTCAAGGCCAGACATCATTGAAGAGCACGGCTCGTTTATCCTTGAACTTCGATCTCTTTGCACGCAGCTGAACAACAAAGACGCAAAAAGCAGATACAAGTCACGTAAATATTAAATTCTTTTTTTTTAATTATGCTAAAAAGTACGACTCACTTTTTGCAAATCTACTTTATATAATTCGCTTTAGTCATGCAGAAACCTTGAATAAAAATAAAAAGGTAAAAAGCCAGTTGCTTTACTATTTGTACAAATTTAACTACAATTCATTTTAACTTTCATACTTTCTTTACGAGTTTATGTTACACGATATGGCAGGGTGTTCAAATGCTGAAAAAAAATTCCGTCGTAATTACAGGTTTTTTTCTAGGTAAAACTTTTCATAGTACGGACCCATTAAAGTATTTCTAGGGATTTGATTATTATGTAATTAAGAAAGATTTGAAAAATTGTATAACCAGATATTCTTAGACATATTATTAGCATGTGTTAATTAAATAAACAATACTAAAAGCAAAATTAATAACTCCTCGAAATTGTTCTTAAAGTTCATGAATTCGAATACAATTTAAATCAATTGTTAATTTTATATTTTTATACCTAAAATTCAATGCATATTTAAGTAAAATCAACAACAAGATTTTTTACCAAACAATTTTTAACAAGTATTTTTAACCAAAAAGTTAAATTTTCTATAAAAAACAACGATTTTCAAAAAATACACGAATACTAAACCGAATAGTCGAATATACAACTAAAAAATATCAATTTGCAACTAAATAGTTGAGTTTTGAACTACCAAAGTCCAATTTTCAACTAAAAGAGAAATAGTTCAATTTTCAGTTGAAAAAATGTATTAATGATGAGATTTTAACAAGAGTTCAACTTTTAATCAAGTAGTTTAAATTTCAGCGAAACCGATGTATTTTTAAAAAAGATTTTTAAACCAAAAAGATCGATTTTCACTTTAAAAAGTTAATTTTCAATAACAATACAAAATATTTTTCAACCCACTAGTCAAATTTCCAATCAAGTTGATGAATTTTCAACCGAAATTATAAATTTTTGACTGGATTGATCGAATTTTTGACCGAAAAGAAAAATTTTCATACGAAAAAGTTATTTCTATGCCAAAAAGACACCATTTTTCAACAGCCAAGTAAGTAATTCTTGAACTAAAAAAAGAATCAATTTTCATCTAAAAATAGAATAGTCAAATTTTTAAGAAAAGAGTTTTAACTTTTAACCAAGCAGGTTAATTTTCAACCAATATTATTCATTTTTAAGCGAAAAGGCGAATCTTTAAATAAAATGGTGAAATTTTCAATCAGGAAGATTGTTTTTTCAAGAATAATATGAATTTTTTACCAAAAAAGACGATTCTTTACAAAAAGGAATCAGTTTAAAAAACTATTTTTAACAAACAGTTTTTAACAAGTATTTTTAACGAAAAAGTTATATTTTCTACGAAAAAAAACGTTTTTCAACAAAATACACGAATATTAAATCGAATAGTCGAGTAGACAACTAAAAAATATCAATTTTCAATTAAATAGTTCAGTTTTGAACTACCAAAGTCCAATTTTCAACTCAAAGAGGAATAGGTCAATTTTCATAAAAAAAAAAATTTATTTTAAATGATGAGATTTTAACAAAAGAGTTTAACTTTTAGTCAAGCGGTTTAAATTTCAGCGAAACCGATGTATTTTTAACAAAAATCAATTTTCAGTTTAAAAAGTTAATTTCCAATAACAATACAAAATATTTTACAACCTACTAGTCAAATTTCCAATCAAATTGATGAATTTTCAACCGAAATTATGAATTTTTGACTCGATTAATCGAATTTTTGACCGAAAAGTAAAATTTTCAAACAAAAAAAGTTATTGCTATACCAAAAGGAGACCATTTTTTAACAGAATACGTGAATTTTCAACTAAAATATATTAATTTTCAACTAAAAGATATCAATTTTTAACAACCAAATAAGTTATTCTTGTACTAAAAAAAGATCAATTTTATTCTAAAAATATAATAGTTAAATATTTAAGAAAAGAGTTTTAACTTTTAACCAAGAACCAGGAAGATTAGTTTTTAAAGAATAATATGAATTTTTTACAAAAAAAGACGATTCTTTACAAAAAGAAATCAGTTAAAAAAATTATTTTTAACAAACATTTTTTACCAAGTATTTTTAACGAAAAAGTTAAATTTTTTACGAAAAAACAACGTTTTTCAACAAAATACACTAAAATTGAATCGAATAGTTGAGTATACAACTAAAAAATCAATTGTCAACTAAATAGTTGAGTTTTGAACTACCAAAGTCCAATTTTCAAATAAAAGAAGAATAGTTCAATTTTCAGTTAAAAAAGTTAATTTTCAATAACAATACAAAATATTTTACAACGCACTAGTCAAATTTCCAATCAAGTTGATGAATTTTCAACCGAAATTATAAATTTTTGACTGGATTAATCGAATTTTTGACCGAAAAGAAAAATTATCACAAAAAAGTTATTTCTATACCAAAAAGAGATCATTTTTTAAAAGAATACGTGAAATTTCAAATTTCATCTAAAAATAGAATAGTCAAATTTTTAACAAAAGAGTTTCAACTTTTAACTAAGTAGGTTCATTTTCAACCAAAAAGATAAATTTTCAACTGAAATGACGAATCTTTTACTCAACACTGAAGGAAAAGATATGGTTGCTACAACCATTAACAAATTGTTAGACACAATTGTGCCAAGTTATCCACAGTCATAGTTGATGCAACTTTAGCTGTGGATGCAGGTACTATGTGAAATGGTTGGGTAGGCCATAATATGGTTGCAGCAACATTTTCTTTCCGTAAAATGGTGGAATTTTCAACCAGAAAGTTTGTTTTTTAAAGAATAATATGAATTTTTACCAAAAAAGACGATTCCTCATAATAAATGAATAAATTTATATCAAACAGTTAAATTTCAATTTAATTTTTATAAAAAAATGAGCAGATAAATTTTCAGTTGAATAAATTATTTTTAACAAACGAGGTTACCTTTCAACCAAATAGTTTGATTTTCATCTACAGAAAATGAATTCTTAACGAAAGACCGAACAGTCGATATTTTAACAAAAAACGATTTTAATTTTATACAAAAAACAGTTAAAGTTATCCAAAAAGACAGATTTTGCAGTCTAATGCGAGAAAAAATTTCAGCCAAGCTGTCGAGTTTTGAAACAAAAAAATAAATGTAACCAAATACTTATTTTTTAACTAAAGAAGGTTAACTTTCAGCCAAAAATAGAATAGTTGATTTGATTTGATCATTCAAAAAAATAATATTCTCAACCAAACATATGCATATACAATCAAATATTTGAATTTTTAAGCTAAGTGGAGGAAAGATGAGTGCCCGATTCCTTTCAGTGGTTGATTTTCAGCAAAATAGTATAATTTTCAACTATATTAGATGAATTCTAAACCAAGACTATTACAGTAGATAAAATAGTGAAATAAATTAATATAAACCTACTTTAAAAAATTTGAAAAACATTGATTCAAATTTAAATACAAAAATATTACGATTAAAAAAAGTTGAAGGAAGCATTTGGCAAAAATATTTCGCGGTATTTCCTGGTAGGCAAAAATTCGCAGGCCAATCCACATTTTTCCAGGTGAATAGGCACCCTGTATCGTCTTGTTCATTCAAATAATAGAAATTGCCTGAGGGGAATTGTGAGAATTGAAATGCAACCTGAAATCGACTTCGACCCCGAAGCGTCAAACGAATTATGTTTGAACGTGGTGAAAGTATTAGACAACCATATAGTTCGCAGGAAGCAAAAGCTATCATGGACTACTTATCGAGCTCATTATATTACCTCAGGCTCAGAACAAAAATTTCTCGAACAAAAAAAAACTCTTTTCTCGGAATATATATGAAAATTTAGTTGAATTAAACAAATTTTGGTTAATTCAACCAAGTATTTTATTAACTCAACAAAATTTTTATTGCTGAATTAACCAAATACTCTATTGACCAAAATATTTGGTTAAAACAACAAAATTTAGTTGGGACAACCAAATATTTTGTTTTCTATATAATAAAAATAATTGCTGATTAAGGTTCGGTTTTGAAAATTAAAAACGGATTCAAAGCAATAAGATGATTAAACAGTAGTAGGAATATTAACTATTTACTGCCTTCGGACATTTATTGCAAAGAAATGAGTGTAACTCATTGTAGAAACTCTGCAATAAGCTCGTCAAACAGGAGCAGTGCAATAATTTACTGATGGAATTATGATTACTATCCTTATGAAATACATTACAATCAGTGAATCCGTTTTTTGAAGGTTGACTTTCTATTTGCTGACTTCACACTCTTTCGCATATTCAACTCTTTTTCATTTTTTCAGAATTCCTCTTTTTCCAGTTTTTTGAAGAAATTTTACCGCTTCCTCGATTTTTTCTCTCAAATGCATACCGAAGTGATAGAACCCAAGAAAAAGATTTTAATATTTTTCGTGAAATGTTAATTCCATTTAATTAAAAATTTAATTTATTTAATTTTAATTAATTAATTCAATTTAATTTAATTGAAAATTTAAGAAGTCATCCTTTTGGTCCAAAATTTCACTCTTTTGCTGCAAATTCGTATTTTTGCATAGAAACTTTGTTCTTTTAAATTAAAAATTCAGCTTTCGGTATATCAGCCATCATCTCTGGTTAAAAGTTAACTCTTTTTTATTGAGAAATTTATTGAAAAATTTACTGTAATATTTTTGGGTTATAATTTATCGACTTCGGTTGGAAATTCTACTATTTTGTTCCAAATTTAACTATTTTATCTAAGTCATTTTTTTGGGTCGAAAATTTAACTGTTTTGTTCAACATTCCTCTTTTTGGAAACAAAATTCGTCCTTTTGGATTGGATATTCATCGTTTGCTATAAAAGTCGTCCATTTTCGTTAAAACTCCACTATTAAATTGTTCGTTCATAATCCATATTTTTGGTCGAAAATTGAATTATTTTTGTTGAAAATGATCTTTTTGGTTGGAAATTCAAGTATTTGGTTAAACAGTCATCTTTTTGATGAAAATATCCAAATATTTCGTTAAAGCTTCGTCTTTTTATGTACAAAATTTAACAATTTGTGGGTTACATATTTTATCTTGACAGAACTATCTTCCTTGGGTGAGGATTCAACCAATTTATTCAAACTTGTACTGTTTGGTTTAATTTAACTGTTTTTGCTATAAAATTAAAGTCAACTTTGGTTAAAATTTAAAATTTTATATTTTTGTTGAGAAATCATCTTTTTCGGTATAAAATTCAACTGCTTGGTTGAAAATTCTACTATTTTGTTGTAAATTAATATTTTGGTTAAAAATTCATAGTTTTGGTTTAAACATTCAACTGTTTTGTTAAAAATTCCTCCTTTTGGCTAAAAAATGCAACAGTTTGGTTGATTTGCTTTCCTTGGCTAAAGAATCTTTCTTGGTTAAAAGTTCAAATATTATTTTTCCAATTGGACTTTTAGATTTGAATATTCATCTTCGTAGGTTGAAAATTCGAATGCTTTGTGGAAAATTCTTCCTTTTTGCTTTAAAATTCTACAATTTGCTTCAAATTTTTTTCTGTTTTGACTGAAAAATTGGGCATGGTTAAAAAGTGAACTCTTTTATAGAAAATTCGCCTTTTTGGTTTAAATATTCATCTGCATGGGTTGAAAATTCTACTATTTGGTTAAAAGTTAAACTTATTTTTGAAAATGCCTTTTTTCTTGAAAGTTGGACTATTTCATTGTAAATGCAATTGTTTGCTTAAAAATTTAAATTCTTTGTATAAAATTCGTCTTTACAGCTTGAAAATGTATGAAGTTCGTGGAATTCTTTTTCTTCCTTCATTGAAAGTCATTCTTGACTGAAAAATCTTTCTTTGTTGATAAATTTTATTTTTGTTAATAATTCGTCTTCTAGGTTTAAATAAAAACCTTTGTGGGCTAAAAAATTTGGTTAACAATTTAACTGCCTTGTTCAAAATTCGTCTTTATAACTTGCAAATAGTACAACTTGAAAATAGTACAATTTGGAAATTTTTTTTCTTTCTTGGGTAACAAACCTTCCTTGGATAAAAATTTGAATATTTGGATAAAAAATCAACTTTTTTGTTCAAAATTCGTCTTGTTTGCTTGAAAGTTTAACTATTTGTTTGAAAAGGGAACAGACCGGTTGAAAATTCAGCTATTTGAGTGAAAATTCATCTTTCTTGATTCAAAAATAAGGTTTTTGTTAAAAATTCAACTTTTCGGGTTTAAAGTCAAATTTTTTCTGAAAGATTTTTCTTTTTGGATTCAAAATTCACCTCATTTCGCAGAAACATAATCTTTTTTGGACAATGGTACCCCTATTGTCGTCAAAAAGCACACCATTTCCCCTGCTTTGATAACATTTCAGCCTGTGAAATCCGTAATTGACATTAGACGTCCTTTAAGAGTAACATTTGGATAGCCTTAAGTCATAATTTTTTTTCCAATTTGGGTAAAATTCACTAATGATCCTTATGTGCATCGACAGTTTTTTGGAACAAGACATCACATGATTGATTTTTTCGCTTCGAATTCATGACTTTGTTACAGTAAACTGGCAAATACTAGACATTGCCGGAAACACTATTGAAATACCTAGACAAATACGACCGGATTCATAAATTGTTCTTTGAGTCCGAGAAACCCTAAACTATTTAACCAATAAAAGTATACTACGTTCTACTTTGCTTGATATTCTTGAAGAGTAGTGCACAATGGCTGGCTGGCCACCCGTTAGATATGATGGACCTATCGCCCAATTAGAGTCATCGCATCGGTGGTATAACGTAACGTGCGTAAGCTGCGATACGGATGTGTATATTAACCCATTTAGCTGGGTTACGTGTGACCACTAACTACGCATTATAGACATTAAAAGAGTTATTGCTGCAACAAACGTGTCAGGGATGCACAGGAGGATCACTTTTTATAGTTTATTCAATACACATTCTTTTACTCTATTGACTCTTCAGTCCTTACTGCAATTATCTTATGCGGAATTGTTACAGAATTATGACCAATGAATCTTTAATTGTGTCTGAAATCACGAGGAGCGAGGTCAGGGTTGTATGGAAGCTGCCCAAGTTATGTAAGGCTGTTTTTTTACCAGAAATTGCTGAATAAGCTGCAACGGCGGACCTTGTATTCTGGCAACGGACTAACGCACCTTCTAGCTGTATGGTTCGAAATAGAAATAAATTATTACTCAGGTCTGTTCAAGGAATAAGATTTCAATTTTAAATTCTTTATTCACACTCTCGACAGCAAGAAATTGTTGTTGTCTATGCCTACTGTATTTTTCCTTTTAGAGAACATATGGCACGATTGTATAGGAGGTGCCAAGGTTTGGTAAGGCTGTATTTCACCAGAAATTTCTGAATAATCTGCAATAAATGCACAGGTGCGTTGTAGAAGTATACTTTCCGGACAGATTTCGTACTCTGCTGACGGGCTAATGAAACTTTCGTTCAGACAAAAGTTGGGGTAATGCACCTTCATGACTGCTTGTTAAAAAAATTGAATTCCAAAATGAAACATACTACCTTCACTATACTAGTGTTTGTGTGAGCTTCCATCTGTATGGTTCAAAATAGAAATATGCTATTACTGAGGTCTATTCAAGGAGTAAAATTTTAATTTAAACCTCTTTACTTACACTCTCGACGACATGCAATCATATTTTGTCATGATGAGAGATAGCGGTATATGCAAATTAAATCCATTTGTTGACACTGCAGTCCTTTATAACATATGCTATATGTTCCCAAGAAGAAATTGCTGTTGTCGATAACTACTGTCTTTTTCTGTTCTTTTCTTTCCCTCTCAATCACTCAGTCTACAACTATATACACAGTTACATATCGCACAGTCGTTTTGCATTCGGCCGAAAAAATATTTGCGCACTTATAATTGACTGGAACCTTCAATGACGTTGAAGCTCTATTGTGCGATCGTTAAAAAATTCATAAGCAGTCACCCGTCAGAAAAACGAGAAGGAAAAAACAACTATTGAATTATGTAATGCCTTAACAAAAGATTGGAGGAATTGAATATGGCACATGCGACACTCGATAAAAGAGCCCCAAGGTTTTCAAAGAATAACGGTAGTTGTTGAAAAACTGAAACTAAAAATTTATTCACAAAAAACTAAATGCGCACAAATGTACCCTGAATTATGTAGCATAATCGCAGAAATAAAAATTACTTTGTTTCATTTCACACTCCTTCCCCTAGACGTCTTTTCCATTTTTTTAAGGCGTATTTTATCCCATGTTTTGAACAAATTTACTCTTTTTCTTATTTTTCGCTTAAGGCCATGTGATGAGTCGGTCACGTGACCGGATTTCTACCTAACCGCCACTTTTTTTATTTCCTAGCTTATTTTCACATGAAACGCCAAATCGAGATAAAAATTTTGGGTAATAAATCGGAAGCACTAAGAAAGGTGGCTCTCGTCAGAAATCTTAACAACTATGAAAAAAGCGAAAAAAATTTATTCACAAAAAAATTTTTTTTCATAATCATAAAAATTTAGGACCAGACCCACTATTTTTAGTGCTTCTTAATTAATATCTAAAATTTTCAACTTTATGTGGCGCTTCGTGTGAAAATAAGTTAGGAAATAAAAAAGCGGCGGTAAGGCAGGAATCTGGTCACGCGACTGACTCATCACATGGCCTTAAATGCGATTTAAATAATAGAACAAAAAAAAGAGTTTAAAAACTGATTTTATTAAAAATTTTGTTGTTGAAAAATTGTTATTTTTAAATTAAAAATCAATTTTATTTAATAAAAATTTAACTAATCCATTATTTGTTTAAAATTGATCCGTTTCAGTTGAAAATTCAACAATTAAATTTTTCATCGAGACTTCATTACTTGTGGTTGAAAATTCAACTACTTGACAAAAAGCTGAACTACTTTGTTAAATATTCATTTTATTAGTTGAAGATTTTATTTTGCATTTTCTTAAAGATTCTTTATTTTCTGAGTGAAAATCAATTTTTTGAACTGAAAATTTAATTATCACAATCTTGGTTAATAATTAATCCTTTTTAGTTGAAGGTTTCAAATTTGGTTGCGAATTGATGTATTTTATTGTGAGTTCGTCTTTTGGCAAAAAAAAATATATTTTTGATTGGAAATTTTGAACTTAAACTGCTCTTTTTTGTGTCAAAAATTGTATTATTTTCGTAGAAAATTATTCTATGCGGTCAAAAACTTAATGATTTTATTAAAAAAATAAACAATTATTGTTTAACATTCGTTTTTTTCGATAGAAAATGCCTGCCTTTGGATTTAAAAAAATTAACTACTTAGTGGAAAATTTTAATATTTTGTAAACAATTACACAATTTTATTGAAAATTTAATTTTTTCAGGAAAAATTCATTTTAAAAACCTAATTATGTTGCTAAAAATGAAGTGTCTTGTTGAAAATTCGTCTTTTTGGTTTGAAAATTTAGCTACTGGGTTAGAAATTTAACTATTTTGTTAAGAATTCGTCCCTTTGGATTAAAAGTTTAACTATTTTGTTAAAAATTAAATTCTTTGCTAAAAGTTTATATATCCTGTTTCAAATTAAACTATTATGTTGAAAATTTGTCTTTTTGGATTGAAAATTTAACTTTTCTCAAAAAATCGTCTTTTTGGCTTTAAAATTCAACTATTTAGTTAAACATTTAACTATTTTGTCCAAGTTCGTCCCTTTTACTTGAAAGTTGAACTATTTCGTCCGAAATTAAACTTTTTTGTGGAAAAATTAAATATTTTGTAAACAATTAAACAATTTTATTGAAAATTTAATTTTTTTCAAAAAAATTTAATTTTAAAAACAAATTTATTTTGCTAAAAATGAAGTGTTTTGTTGAAAATTCGTCTTTTTGGTTTAAAAACTCAGCAATTGGGTTAGAAATTAACCTATCACGTTAAAAATTAAATTCTTTGATAAAAGTTTAAATATCCTGTTTAAAATTTAACTATTATGTTAAAAATTTGTCTTTTTGGATTGGAAATTTAACTGTTCTAATAAAAACCGTCTTTTTGGCTTTAAAATTCAACTATTTAGTTAAACATTTAACTATTTTGTCTAAATTCGACCCTTTTACTTTAAAGTTGAAATATTTTGTCAAAAACTAAACTTTTTGTGGAAAATTTAAATATTTTGTAAATAATTAAACAATTTTTTTGAAAACTTAATTTTTTTCAGAAAAAATTAATTTTAAAAAACAAATTATTTTGCTAAAAATGAAGTGTTTTGTTAAAAATTCGTCTTTTTGGTTTAAAAATTAAGCTATTGGGTTATAAATTAACCTATTTTGTTAAAAATTAAATTCTTTGCTGAAATTTTATATATTCTGTTTCGAATTTAACTATTATGTTAAAAATTTATCTTTTTTGATTGAAAATTTAACTGTTATAACAAAAACCGTCTTTTTGGCTTTAAAATTCAACTATTTAGTTAAACATTTAACTATTTTGTCCAAATTCGTCTCTTTTACTTCAAAGTTAAACTATTTCGTCAAAAATTAAACTTTTTGGTGGAAAATTTAATTACTAAGAATAACAATTTAATAGTTTTGTTGAAAATTTGTCCTTCAAGATTAAAAATTCAACTATTTGGTTAAAAAATTAACTGTTATGTTTAAATTATCCCCTTTTACTTTTTAATTATTTGGTTGATGATTGTTTAAATTAAAAATTGAATTTTTTGGTTGAAAATTTATTCGTAAATGCAACTTCTTTGTTAACAAATTTGCCTTGTATACTAAAAATTCATCTTTCTTTGATTGAAAAGTTATCTTTTTCGGTGGCAAAGTTCGTGGTTACGAATTCATCTATTTTTATTGTAAGTTCAACTGTCTTCTAAAAGAAAGTTATTTTTTTTTAAATTCGGCTATTTGGTTAAAAATTCCACTATTTTTTTACATTATTTATATCTTGTTCGATTGTTTTGTTCGATGAAAATTCAACTATTTCGTTGCTAAACTCCTCCCTTTTGGTAGAAACTTATTATTTTATAACTGGAAATCTTAATCGTTTCATATTGAATTTAATGTGGCACCTACAGATTAATTTTCTTTAAAAGAATTCACTCCCCCATTGTCCTAAAAATGTCCTATTTCTGCTCTTTTGAGAGCACTTTGGGCTGCGAGGTTTCCAACAATATTTTTCTTGTTTGTGAAACAAATGGAAGAAAAAATGTTGGCTCAAGCCCCTATTTAAATTCCTATTGTGTTTTAAATATACGGCTACGTATTTTTGATATATTTTCAAAAAATTCAAAACATCTCTTCAGTAAAATATGTCAGGGAAGAAATGAAAGATCACTCGTTGTTCTCCAGACCTGGAATAGGTGGAACCACACCTTTTCTCTTTTCTTCAAAAAAAAAACTTTCTCAAACGACAATAAACGGCGGGCCGAGCAGAATAAATAATACGCATATAAGCAGGAGTTACTTTCTTCATCCCTCATGTCTTTTATATGCAGGGCCCGGGGCTCTCAGTTATCTTGGGGTTATCTGGACTTGTTCGAACTTAAAAAAATATCTTCAACTTCCAGTACCGGCTTGGTGAAATCCACATCACGTCGACCTCTCGGCCTCACCTTCACCCTAACGATGTAATCAGCAGAGGACCTTCTTCCGTCGATACAGCATAATCAGTTTGGAAATGAAAAGAACTTTGAGTTTCGGTTAAACTCACACACTTGCTTAAATTACAGTTCATCCAAATTCAAGAGTTCACCTTGCGACCTCTATTATCCAAATGCATGCGTAGTGCATAGTTGATTTGACATCCATGAAAAATTTTCTTTTTCTACTTGATTTTTATCTTAAAAGAGGTATTTAATTTTATTTCCAGAAATCAGGTCGTTATGGTTACCATTGTTAATTTGTATTATAATGGACTAGTGATTTGGTGATTGGACTTGCTGCTGTCCACTTTGCGGCTAATACTGACTGATGTATATTATACAGGGTTGTCGTAGGTCAGGGAAAAGTCAGAGATTGTGAACAAAGTCTGGAAAACGGCCTGGAATTTCTATAAGAGGTTCTTTAAATAACAGTCAAGGATAATGTATTCTGGTCTTTGAATATTAATGACCAGGGAAAATAAAAAATTGGTCAGGAAAAAGGTAGGCAATTTTGAAAATGAAATATGATAGCCATCCTGATATAATGTTCTGGTTTAGTTAAAAATGTAATTTCTTTGTTGAAAGATCAAGATTTTTGTTAAAATGTCAATCTATTTGATTGAAAATTCAACTGTTATGTTGAAATTTATTTTTTTTATTAAAAATCTAACTATTTGGTTGAAGATGAAACCACTTCCTTAAAAACTCTTTTTTTCGGATTCATTATTTTTTAGTTGAAAATTAATTTTTGTAACTAAAAAGTTCAACTAGAGTCGTTAGAAACTCATTATTTGAGTTGCAAATTGATCTTTTTTAATTGACCTTTTTTTAATTGAAAAGTTGAACTAGTTCGTTACAAATTTAATAATTCAAACGAAATCTTTCTCGGTTAAAAATTTAACTACTCCTTTGAAAATTCGTCGTTTTGATTAAAAAATTCATCTATTTTTGAAGAAATGAAATCTTTTTTTGAAGAAACTTTTTTGTTGAAATCAAGTGTTTTTTAGTTAAATACGGTTGAAGGTTAAACTGCTTTGCTAATTTTTTTTATTGGAGATTCTACATTTTAATCGAAAATTCACCTATTTGATTGAAAATTTGTCTCTTTATGAAAATTATTTTTGTAACTAAAAACTTAAATATTCCAGTTGAACAATGATTAGTTTGTTATAAATGATCTTTTTTAAATAAAAAATTCAACTACTTCTGTAAGAATTAAATTATTTTGTTTAACATTTATTTTTTGGTTTAAGGTTCATCTTTTTGATTGAAATTTTTTTAGTTTGGTTGAAAATTGGTTTGTTTTGGTTTAAAATTGATTTTTTAAACTGAAAAAGTAACTTTTTTCATTTTTTGTTGATAAATTAAGGTTTTTCAGTTGAAAAATCTTGTTTTTTTATGGAAAACTTATCGTCATGGTTTAAAAATTTCATCTCTTTTAGTTAATAATGCAACAGTTTAGTTAAAAATTTGTTTTTTTGTTATTAAATATTAATTTTTTTTAATGAAATCTGACCTATTTGCTTAAAAAAAATATATTTCCGAGGCAAAAAAATCTTTTTGAATTGAAAAGTAAACAATTTGGCAGAAATTTAATTTTTTATTAAAAATTCATTGTAAATGTAAATGTAACTCTTTTTTCTTTTAAATTGATATTTTTATGTTAAAAATTTGTATTTACTGGTAGAAAAATAATCTTCCCGTTTTAAAACTCCCTTTTTTTAAAATTAAAAATGCAACAGTTTAAATTGAAAATCAAATTTTCTTTGGAAATTAATATTTTAAGGTTAAAAATTCAACTTTATCACAAAAAATTCTTCTTTTGCTTAATAGTTTAACAATTTAGATTATATTTTTTTCTTTCTTGGTTAAAAAATATTTATTTGCTGAAAATTCATCTTTTTAGTTTTAAAATTCATCTCTTTTTGGTGGAAATTTAATTTTTTTTTTATCGAAATATCAACTTTTATATTATTGTTTGGGACTTCATATTTTTGTTAAAAATTCGAAACCTCCGCTTAAAAATTCAGCTATCTTCTAAAACATTCGCCTTTTTGGCTTTCAAATGTTATTATTTTATTAAAACTGTAACTGGTTTTGGAGAAAAATTATTCTGTTTTGTTTGAAATTTCAATTATTTTGTTCAACAATCCTCTTTTTTAGTCAGAAGTTTAACTTTTTAGTTAAAAATTCATCTACTAGGACCAAAATTCATCCTTATGGATTAAAAATTTCTCTTTCTTGATGAAAATTCAACCGGCTCTTAAAATATTTAATTGCTTGCTTGAAAATGCATATTTTTAAGTTGAAAATTTAAACGTTTTGTTGAAAATTGAACTATTTTCTTATGAAAACAATCTTTTTTGGTAGAAAATTCCACTCCTTTAGTGAAAATTCGTCCTTTTGGGTTGAAAATTCAAATGTTTTAAGAGAAACTAAATTACTTACTTGAAAATTAAACTATTTATGTTAAAAATATCTTTTTTGTTGGAAAATTCAACTTCTTTGTTGAAAATTCGTCCTTTTTGGTTGAAAATTAAAATATTTTGTTGAAAATTTAACTATTTTCATAACAAAATTTTTTTTGTTGGTTACAAATTCAAGTCCTTTGATGAAAATTTGTCCTTTTGGATTGAAACCTCATTTCTTACGGTATAAGTCATTTTCTTCAGTTAAAATAAATAAATTTGGAAATATTATTATTAAAATATATTGCTTTTTCACGTTAAAAAAAAAGATTAAAACTTTTAAAAAAGTTACCACAGTAAATGCTGACCTTTGAATAATAATAGTCCGGAAAAACGAAAAATTGTTGAGGAAAAAATCAGAGAAAAATCAGAAAATTTTGTAAGTAAAGTTTTTTGACCATCACATAACAAATACTAATAAATTTTATAATTTTAATTACGCCATCATAAAAAGTAATGAAATCCACTAAATGCATATGTTAAATAAGAAACTGCAGTCAATACTAGAAATTGAGGGGTTAAAACTCAATCTTTACCATATTAATACTCACACGTGAAAAAAAATCAATTAGCAAAAGTATCCTAAGTAGTAATAAATAATGCTTGGCCTTATCGAGTCTAGCTCTCATAATACTTTCTAATTTCCGTCTAGGTATTCAAAGCACTACTATGATGCCAGAAGACACAATTCATTTGGAAATATATCCAAGTGACGAAAGTTACGCGGATATTAATTAGGCTTGCCTTCTGGTAATGAAAAGTAAATTGTTCATTTGCGTCGTAGGCATCCTAATTCTTAGGGTAAATAATGCCTTTAAATTATCATTATCTTTCTCTCCGGGCAGCAATAGAGAACAGAAATTATCACCCCGGTACGACCCACTCGAAAATTATTACCAATTACCATTCTTCTTTAGTGTAATTATTTTTTCTGAAAGACTGGACCTCCAAGTCGGGATTAATTAAAAATCGGCCAGAAGAATTCAGACTTTCGCGGGGATTTATCATCTGGGCTTCTTTTACATTATCGATGCAATGTAAGGTACTTCGTCATGTACTTCAAGAATTGAAGAGTCTTGACGCAAAAGAGGATTTGATTTGGGATATCATTCAATTGTTGGGGGAAATATGATATTTAATGATTATTATTACTATTAGTATCGCTCATTACATTTTCTGATTTTGAAAGCTCTTAATTTGTTTTCAGGTATTGAACAAATGCATCCTAAAATTTTTCAAAGAGAGCTTTTTGATTCGTAAATAACCTTTGAAAAAATAAATTTGTATCACTAAACCAATTTGAAAGCTTCTTTTTTTAATTAAAATCCTAAGAGGGTCCCGTCAAATAAAAAATTTCTGAAGTAAAGGAATTTTTTTTAAAGTTGAAAAGTTCATAAAAAAAGTTCATAAAATTTTTATATTATTTTCATTACAACCGAAAACGTAACTGTAACAATCGTAAATTTTTTTAAAAATTTTGTTTTTAGTCCTTTTTGAGTAAATAAAATTTCTTGTGCATAATTTGGTGGAAAAAAAACGCAGAAATTTTTGAAATCCTAAAATATCTTAAAATTGTTAACTGTATATAATTGTAAATTGTATAAAAAACTTTAGGAATCCCTCAAAATTTTTTTTAGAGTTCTTAATAATTCCTTAGAATTTGCAGAAATGTCCGAATATACTTCAAATTCTTTGAAATCACTTTAAATCATTTTAATATAATAAAAATACCCTAAGATATTTCAAATCTTTTCAATAATTTGAAATCCTTTAAAATTATTTTGCGCTCAAGAAAAAATCTTGGAATTATTAAAAATACCTTAAAATCTTAAAAAAATTTAACTCCCTTAAAACTATTGAAAGCATTGAAAATTCTTTGGAATACTTTATAATATAAAATACATTCAAATACATTCAAATATATATAATAAAAATATATAATAAAAATACAATAATATATATGCAAATATATTCTTTTAAAATTTGTTAAACTTTTATATATAATATTTTGTTTAAATCCCTTTAAATCTTTTAAAATATTC
>JAAAKG020150484.1:0-31534 GCA_010014905.2 Druon quercuslanigerum
GTATTTTTAAATCTTTAACTTAGGTGATAATTTAACTCTGAAGAAGACCTGCAATGAAGGTCGAAACGTAAGGTTTTAATATTTATGGACAAATACAGAATTATTCAGTAACATCAGAATCTTTTGTTATTATTGTATGATGACCGTATGACCAAAGTAATTTATACTCCAAAGAATAACCACGTTATCCAATTATGTGACTATGTTCAGGAGCGCGTGAGCGTGTTTAAGTGCTGAAAACTGAACAAATACAGTGAAACCCCTCAATAGCCCTTCCGAGAATCGACACCGCTCCCCAGGTAGGTGTATTAGACGATGTGCGGAGTGCACGGGGTCTGGGGTTGTCACCTCGGTTGTCACTCAGACGAGCACTCAGACGTGAACGAACAAAAACGAAGCGTACTATAATGAGTTAGTTCCCACCCACTGTCAGCCCCAAAACCGGCGCTATAGAAGAGTTTCACTGTATTTATAAGGAAGTATTATAACTTTTCAAAACATAATTACAAAAAGTAGGAGTGAAAATGTTAATTTTGTTAAGCGAGGAAATTTTGGAAAATTGCAAAATAATTCAACAATGATTTGTAGAGATATTACTCGGGGAAGCAAAACTGACCTTTCTATATGGAGAAACGCGTACAAATCAGTTTATATCAATGCCAGAAGAACGTGCTAAGAAGTGGCAAATCATTTTCTTACACATACTTTTTACAGTATGTTTTGTTTTCATTTTAGGCAAGTGGGGAATAATTCAATTATTTATTATTCTTTGATAGCACAGCATCCACTATGTTAAAAGTAAATCAAGCCTGTGCAGAGATAAAGTTTTATCAACAAATATATCTTTTTGCCGTATCTTTATTGAATTTGTCCGCATGTGTTGATACATTTTATTATACGACATTGTTTTTTTCAGTGCCATATTGACTTTAGAATAATTCAACGTAATGGAAATTTGGGTTTAAACTTATATATGACTTATTAGAAACATATTTTTGAGGATATTCTATGCAAAAATTACCCTACCTCATCCCATACAAAAGGAAGCGCTATACGCTACGAACAGTATTTCTATTTTCAATAAAAGAAGTTTAGTGATAACGGGTAACAATGAGATCCTAAAATAGCAGTATTGTTGATGGGGCTTTGGATAGGCTTGCCCTAAGTCTGGTTTTCACTTGAGATAACTTGTTATATCACACTTCTAGAAAAGTAATCTTTCCTCATTTTTTGTATTATAATTATATTGCTAACTTCATTGAAATTTAGCTAATGTCGCGTTTTGAAAAACAGCTTTTAATTCCCCAAGAAAAAATGATTGCATCAGTCACTTTACAAGACTAAAAACTGAACATATAATCTGATAATAATGATCTAGAAATACCTAACGCCACTCCTAGAAAATTTAATATACTTATTTTAGATGCCTTCAACTACACTTTAATTAATGATGACTTTTAACAATGGAAATGAAATTTTTCTTTGTGGAAAATTATTATGACTAGGTAAGTTCTTTGTAAATATTAAGAGTAGTGGTATATTATACTTGCTTGTAAAATAAAAGACTTCTACGAAGAAGAAAAGCGAAATTCCACTAATGATCGCCATATTTTTCCAATAGAAAAACTGCAAATGAATTCTTGAATAACTTCTTGTAAACAGGGACTCGGCAAATAGCTACTATATATACCAGCTTTTATGACTATCATGCGATAACAACGTTTTAATTACTTTTTTACATAAATAAAGATAAATAATGAACAGTCTTGATTTTTGACTAATCTTAAGATTCTCTATATTGGCTGAAATTATTACACATAGAACATGCAGGACTGTGCCACTTTTTTACTGCTATCAGAACGTTTAAAAGTGTATAATTTTAGTTCACCGTAAACCCCAAGATTTATTTAGAGTCGTGCAATACATTTTCGCAATCAGACAAATTCTATAATCAGATCACCTGTTTTAGACTATAATCTGTTTGAATTATATTTTGTAAACTAATTAAAACTAATCATAACTATTTAGAAATTTAGATTGGAATTTGAAAGTGCTCCGGCTAGTATTGATTATTTTCCATCGGACGCTTGTCAGGAAACATGTGCGATAAAAGTAATGTTTGCTTCTAAATTTTTTCTGAGCTAGAAGAGGAAATTTGTTATTTTAAACATCGTTAGCGAGTTGAATGGGTTACATTTCTTTAACTCTTCTATATAAAAAGTTCATTTATTAAATTTTTATTTTTGAACTTGTGCAGAATCGAATACCAAAATTGTAAGCAGTTTTTATTTTTGAGGCCCCTTTAAAACGATGAGTTTTTAAAGCTTGACCGGTAGCAAAAATTTTGTAGGGAAACTTTGAATTATTTCAGAAGATAGTTCTGAAAAAATTACAAACAATTTAAAACAAAATCTTTCTAAAATTTTCAACAGAAAGGTGGATCATTTAGAACCTTTTTAGAAATATTTTTTTCAAATATATAATAACATCGATAAAGTTATTGTAAACTGCATCCATTTAGAAATACATAAATAAATCGGGATAATTCTGATAAAAAACGCCGTGCGGGTAATAAATTGTGCACGCAGGTTGAACAATAATTAGCGATTCGAGCAGAATCTACATGGCATCATAGCGTGCGTAAAGTTTTTATGTAGCGGACATAAAGTTTCATGTTGACCCGCCTGTGAAGTCCGCATGTGCGAAAGCCAATAGGCTGGAAGTGACCACATTACGCATACTTCACGTGCATGCAGTGGCGCGTTTTCAAGGTTGGTCAGAAAAAAAATGTATTTTGCGAAGTAGTTTTTTCATGCCTCTCAAACGGTTCTCAGAATAGTCGCTACAAACGTATGTACTTTCGGTCCCTAAAATAAAATTAAGAGAATTTTGAAAAAAAAACTCTGGTTATATTAAGAGGGATCTCTAAAAATTCAAGATAAATTCTTTAAATTAGAGTGAACTCAATAGAACTTGCCATGTTCAGGGAAGCTTTATATCCTTTATGCATTATAGTTACGCGAAGCAATTCCACAGCCAATGTATGAGCAAGCTGCAGACAAAAAGGAAAATGTAACACCAATGTAACAACAATGTAAGCTCAGAAAGCAGACACTTCCGGAGAGATGAGAGCGATTTTAGGACAAGAAGAAACTTTAACCTCCAGATTTCTAATAAACACAAACAAGTGGCTTGAATAGATGCCTCCTACCAAGACAATATCTTGAAGAAGCTTGATCTCTGGAGCATCCATTTTTACAGTGTGAAGACAGTTTTGGCTGATTCAAGTTGAAGGCTTAAACAGAAGATGCATCGAAAGAACAAAGGCGGATTGCATCAAAAAACCAAGAAGATTGGATGAGCAAGACAGTGCGTCCCGTGTTTCTACATAACATCTGGTAGACCGTTTACGAAAAGGGTTCAAAAGTTTGCCCAAGAAATAAGGATTGACCATCTCTCATTCAACAGGTCAAAGCTGCTCACAATCAAAAAGCATATTGTTGACGAAATACAGGTGTTCTATGTCGCAGGGAGAAGAATACAGAGGAGAAAGGGATGGGTAAGTAAATATCAATAGTTTCTCCTTTACGCACTGCTCCTCTTCAAATATCCCCCTGTTTATCTCGAAAAGATACCCAAGATACCAAGATACCCTTCTTTAAACACGCTGTGTAAGATCCTAACAGTTATCGCCAACGACAGGACTGTCTGAAGAATCGAGCCTGTGTGGGAAGACACGAATGAAGAACTTGGCTAAAAAGAAAGCTGTGACAGATAACCGAGAGTACTAGCTGTCTTTCGGAAAGCTTGTTGCTTCATCCACACTAGATTTATTATCTCATCTGAAAAATATCATATGCCAAAGAACAGCGTTACTTTTTAGCGGGGCGTTTTTCAGGTCGATACTATTAAGTCCTCTACTCTTTTGTATGAGACTTCCACTACTATATATCACACTACGCAATTATCCAGGAAATTTCTGCGGCGATGCTGATCATCATAATCAATAGTTCGGTCATGTCAAGAAGACCCCTATATTCCAACTTGAACTAATTTAATGAAAATGCCGTATTCTGAAGCTCTAGCCTACTTTCTCAGTCGGGCTTTTTTCTGTAAGCTGACTGAAAATACGAATGCATTTTTTAATTAATCTTTTCAATAAGGAGACGTAAATATAATAATCGAAATATAAAAGTTGTCGCGATTCGTAGCATATTATTTACTTTCATAGTTTTGACATCGAAGCTACTTTAAACTGTAAACAGTAGTTGCTGCTATCTTTATTAAAATTATCAGATGTTTTAATACAGTTTATTATATGAGATTGTTTTTTTCAGTTTCACATAGACTACGACGTAGAATATAAAATTATTGGTCTAATACTTACTTTAAATGATCCAAAGATATCTCTGTCAAGGCTTCTTGCTTTTATTGACTTTAGAATAATTTAATGTAATAAAAAACAACGTAAAAATTTCTCTATGACTGATTAGAAACATTTTTTTAAAGATATCTGGTGCAAAAGTTGCCCTACTTCGTCCCATGTAGGAAAAGGCGCTGATCAAAACTCGACAGTATCTACATTCTAAATAAAACAATTTATGGTATAATCGGGCAATATACTATTGTTGATCGAACTGAAATTAAGCTAATATCAGGCCTTTAGAAGCAGCCATCAATTTTGAAAGAAAGAATTATCGCATCAGTCACCTTTGCATAACTCGAAACTGTGAATGGAACCCACTAGAAACAATAAAAAAACACAAAAAACAACCCCTAGAAAATTTAACATAACCATTTGACCTAACTTCAATTACAGTCTAAATAATTTTCGACTTTTGGAAATGGAAATCGAATTTGTCTTTTTCACAAATAATTATCACAACCAATATTTAAGCCCAATTGGATAAGTCTGTTTCTCGGGATAGGTGCACTTAAGAAATTATTCCCTGAATCTATACTATATTCCTAATAAGAATTAAGTATAGTATTTTATCGTAGTTTGCAGTAGTATATTATATTTACTTGTGAAATACATGAATCCCGCGAATGAGAAGAGTAAAATTCCTTTAATAATCCCCATATTTTTTTAAAAAAGATTCACTGTAAATTGACTTTTAAAGAATTGCTTGTGAACAGGGATGCAATTAAATGGCTGCTATATATGAAAAACAGATTTTATGACTTTTGTTCTTTAGCAATCTTTTATTTATTGTTTTCAAATAAATAGAGTGGAAGAACGAAGATTCTTGCCTCAAAATCTCAAAATTTTCCATATTTGCTAGACTTATTACTCATGGAATTGTACATTAAATTCTTAAAATTGTACGTATTCTCTTATCAGATCACCTATTTTCAAGTATAAACTGTTAGATTCATATTGCTTAAATAAATAATACCTAATCCTAAGATTCATTAGAATAGTTAATTAAGTTACTATTTTCATTTCGTAAAAATAAAAAAGCTGCTTATATGAAAATAGTTGTATTTCTCTAAAACAATTATTAGTAATCATAAGATTGTTTGCAGTACTTAGTTAAGGAATAAGGTGGATCTGTAACCCGCAAATCATTATTTGAAATACGGTACTTTTATAGCGGAGTGGCTATGATCAGGGAAGAGTTAATAAGAGGTGAAGCCAAATCGAATTGGTGTTATAACCATTGTCCCTATTAATGTTAATAGAGTGTTTTAACATTTCGTTTGCTTCTCTATGTTTTCTTGGAAAAATATTGTGTGTTTTAGCAATGACGGTTGTTTTATCAAATAAAATGTTATTTCCTGTTTCGATATGATGTTCAGCTCGTGCTGATTGCGTAAAATGTTTTAGCCTGACTTTATTCTCATACTCCTTTATACGTTGACGCACCGCTCTCCCGGGTTTTCCCATACAGACTTTGCCACAAGAACAAGGGATTCTATATACTCCCGCATCACTAAGAGGTGCCTTTTTGCCTTTAGGGTTATTAAGTAGTTGTCCTATTTTCGCAGGTGGTTTAAATATTATTCGGATGTTGCGTTTGTTGAGAATTCTTCCTAATTGCTCTACGATACCTTGTATGTAGGGTGAAAATGGTCGTAGATTTCCTCTCTCTCTCTTCGTTTAGTAGGTGGTGTTTACATGTTTTTTTAAGTGTATTTTCTTGTTGCTTTATCAATTTGTTTGATTGTGTAATCGTTCTGTATTAGAATTTGATTAACGTTTTGTAATTCCTCACATAAGTTATCTGTAGCTGTTATGGAGACAGCTTTATATATAAGGGAGTTGATAACCAATTATTTTTGACGTGGGTAGTGGTAAGAGGAGGCGTGTGGGTATCTGTTTGTATTGGTTGGTCTTCTGTAAACTTCATGTCATAATTTGTTATAAGATCTTTTGTAAACTAATATGTCCAAAAAGGCAATTTTCCGTTTTGTTCAATGTCCAAGGTGAACTGGATATTACGATGTAATCGATTAATTAAATCGAAAACCTCATTGAGTTCATCTAGTCCATGTGGCCAGATGACAAAGATGCCATCAACAAAACGGAACCAAAATTCAGGTTTAAGCTTGGATTGGTTGAAGATTTTAGTTTCTAGATGTTCCATAAAGATGTTGGCTATTACAGGTGATATTGGAGATCCCATTGCTGCTCCTGAGGTCTGTTCATAGAATTGGTTATTGAAAGAGAAGTAAGTATTATTGAGACAGTGTTCTATCAAAGGTATGAGTTTGGAAGGCGATTTTGTAAAAGATTTAATAATTTCAATTGTATCAGATATTGGTACTTTCGTAAAGAGAGATACTATTTTGAAAGTTACTACGATGTCTTTGGGTTGAATGTGAATCTGTTGTGTCTTTTTAAAAGTCAGATGACTTTTGGACGCGAGTGATAGAGTTTCCTGTAAAGGATTTAGTTTTGTGGCGAGCAAGCGTGCTAAGTTTTAAGTTGGTGAGTTTATTGCGCTGATGGTCGATCCGACTGCATTGTTATTTTTGTGGATTTTTGGGAGCCCCTAAGGTCTTGGAGAGATAGGATTAATAGGTAATAATTTATATATTGTTTTGATGTCAAGCTTAGAGTCTTTGAGAAGTGTTTTTATTTCATTAACCCTTGTTGTTGTGGGTTTCTTTTTAAGTTTTTTGTATGTATCGTCAGTTACAAGGTCCATGATTTTTTTGTTACAGTCTTCTTTATTTATTATAACCATTGTGTTGCCTTTCTTTACGTGTAATATTGAGGGAACTTGAGCTTGGCGTAAAATTTTGGCCGTCCTGCGTTTAATGTTGTTCGTTTTTATGGAATATTATATATTGTGGATTCCAAATTGCTGATGATATCTTCTTTTGGGAATTTGAAAAGAGCTACTGAAAAATTATATCCTTTAGATAAGGCTGAAATCATTTTATTTTTTGTTTTAAAGTGGAAAGATCTTTAATACGTTGGGATTGGTTTAATGATATGGATTTTATTTGGATTTTGATGTTCCAAAATTATTTTTTAATTATAAAAATTTTGGCACGATTTTGTTTTCCCTGCATCGTTTCAAAAGAGCTAATGTTATTAGTAGCTCACCTTCAGACGTCCTGAGCTTATTAAAAGTGTTGGTTTTAGTAAGAATACTCTTCCCGTAAAGTTCTTTAATTATATATTTAATGTTTTCACGTTGATTCATTTTAATAAAATGAGATATTTTGGGTTCCAATCGTTTACAAAAAATACCAATTTTGCCGACGTTTCGTGAACATTGCAGTTTATTATTTGAGGGCTTACCTGCTACACCAATTTACCTGTATGCTGCAGAAACATGTTTATTTTCAAATTGGTTTAACTTTCCGAAAAATAAAAATAGGTTATATTTATAGTTAACTTAAGGTTTAAATATTTTAATTACAAAAATCGAAGTCAATTGTTTTGTTGAGAAAACTCCTGCCTTCTTTTTTTATTGAAAGCCATTTCAGCAAAGGCACGCTTATAATAATTGAATTCAACATGTATAATTTTGAACTCCTTTCATTTTGTTACAGTTTAATCGCCATTATAGAATTGAATACAATTTTAAGTGACAACCTTATGATTTTTGTTCTGAAAAGCTAATGTTTTTTTATTGTTTTTCTATGGGAAAGGGGGCGTTTCGTTTATTTTATATAAGTCTTGTCACAACCACACGTGATTTTACAAACCACCCTACATCGAGCTACAATATCTATTTTTTCCCTTCTAATTTGATAAATTTTTTTTAACTTGGATTCAAATCTGAAAATATTTTTCGTTTTGAAGTTCGTAAATAATCTTCTTAAATTTTGTGAAATCGTTCACAGGAAAAGAGTGGAGACGATCCCCTGATTCACATTAATTTTTCTATCACCATTTAGGATTATGCATTCAGGTTTGTTTTTCATAACATCTTAATCAAAGTCTTTTTTTAATGTACTTCAGTACAAACTTTTTTGGATCAGTTTTTTGACGAGAGATACCATTCTCGTATCATCAATGTTTGTATAATAGCCCATGCTTTAGGTGGGATAGGCTAAACAAAAAATTAAAGATTTTTTAGTTAAAATATTTATTTTCGGGGTTCAGCTTAGCTCGCCTAGAGTTCCTTCCCAAGAGACCACTCGAGCTGGGCTTGATTTAAGACGAGAAGTGTAATTCATGATAAATTTCCATGAATTGGGCAGCTAGATTGGCTCAAGCAGTTGACGTCTACTAAGGATTCGGAACTTTTCAGTCCAAGAAGGGCAATCAATATAAGCATTCAATGAAATTTAAAGAGAATTAGGCTTAGAGAGCCTTTTGTTTTCGATGTCTTCAGTTTGATTTGAAGGAAAAAAAGTCTTGCTGGCGACCCGGGGCGAAGTTTACAAATAATTTTTATCTTAAGGATGACTGAGAAAGGTATCATCCACATGACGAACATGCATTGTAGGACTAGGACTTATTTGCAATCAATTCTGAATATATCAAAAACTATATTTTTTATTTGATAAAACATAGTTCTGTTTAGCTGCCGCTTCGTGCGTAGGAAATGAGCGCTTATTTCACCTATTTTATACAAGATTTTGTTTTCAATTGCAAAATAATATTTTAGTTTATAAAAACGTTCGTTTAGTCCCACGTCCATTCGCTTTCACGAAAGTCGATATGAAAGACAAGGGGGCAAAACTAGAGCAACGTCAATTCAACTTCAAGATATTTCGTACAGTTCCTCTGACTGCACCAATCACAGATACAACTAGAGAAGAAATGGATACCGTGACAGCCATTTGTCTAAGGAAAAATAGGTGGCTGAACAACGCAAGAACAAAGTCAATAAAAAAACTTTATTTATTGTGCCCAATTAATATAGAAGAAAATTGAAAGTGTGGATGCACTACCAAAAGTATCGCGAAAATTTTTTCCTGTTCTTTACGTCCAATATTTTTACAATAATTTAAAATTTTGTTTATAAAATAAGTGCCTGAGGTAAATTATCTATAGGTACGTCTCGAGTGTTTTGTTCAAACGGTTCCAGTTGATCGAAGTTTAACACGAAATTAATAGGTTTTGAATTTAGTTTGCAAGCTAAAGCTGAATCGTTTCTCCTTGCAGGCCTGCAAAATTGCAAGCATCAGATCATGCAATATGTAAATCTAGTCGAAACTGATTGTACCTCGTCGATATCATAAATCAGATAATGTAGTTTAGGACCATCATTTGGCTGGTTTGCTCACAACAACCGCTTTACTTATATTAAACAGAATAAATTATGTCCATTTCCTCAGACTAAAAGTGATGCAGGTAGAAAGTCTTGGATGATTACTAAAAAAAATACAAAAGCCTGTTTCAAATTATCCTAAAAGCTGAATTTAGTCGGTATTTCTGTTCACGGGAATAGCACTAGAATTATTTTCCTCAAGTCGGTGAAAATTTTGCCGAAACATGTTGATTTTTTAATTTCTCCAAAATTTACCTGAAAACGAGCGGACCATTTTGTAAAGGACGATAATCAGTATTTATTAAATATAATAAGAACCAGAATAAGACTAGAATTAGGGAACTTTTTATTGAATTTTATACATATTAGTATAGTACTCATATCCTCTGGATAAAGTTCATCGCTCAAGAAAGTAAATAGAACGTCCTGCCGATGATGAGCTTTATTGACAGAATTACTACTCCCTAATAAATCAGTGAAATTTTACTCATCTCGACGAAAATCTACAACACTAGTATTAAAAAGACGATTCAACGGTGATCTATAGACAGGAAATCCTGGTCTTGTTATATAGATATGGTTTATGAGGGTCATATTTTCTTGAAAATTATTATATGCTGTGATAGGGTGCATCTGGAAATTTGAAGCTGTGTAATATTCGTCATGTTGTAAACGTATTTCAGCGTACTGCGGAGAATGAATACGAGGAGCGTGACCGGGACGTGAATGAAAAGGAATGAGTCTTGAAGAGAAATGATTGTTGTCTTGCAATATTACAAGAGCACGATAAAGACTGCGAAAAATCCTAATAAGCTCTGCTCCCCTGGGTTGCATCCATCTGGGCAGGTTATTGCGTTCGGCCGATAGTTCTCCATGAAAAGTAGAGTTATCCGCCATTTTTACTTTAAGGGTGTATTCATGAACAGTTGGAAATCCACCTGCAACTAATTTTGTCACAAAATTGACACGTGAGATTTTTTTTTTTACTAGAAAACCTAAGCTAATAACACCTTCCAACAATCACGGGTCAATAAAGAATTACATGTATAGAAAATATTTTCAAAAAAGTGTATGGATGTGCTTTTTAATTTTGAATCAAACTGCTACCTTATTTTTGCAACAATTCAAACGGTACTAAAAACAATTTAAAAATCTTTTAACGCAACTTTAATGGTAAATTTTCCAAATTAAAAACTCTTGAAAAAGTCTCCAATTTTACAGAGTTACTTTCAAGAGTTCTAACAAATAAGCCTCGAGGAAGATAACGTTTTGTTAGCAAAAATCTGTTTCGCTGGTGTCTACATTGAAATCGTCAGCATCTGTTGATACCGTTTATCATACGACATTGGTTTTTTCAGTATCACATAGTCTTTATCAAAGCTTAAAGTTTTACTTGGGTTGAAAACAATTCAATGTTAGCAAAAATAATATAAAAAATTCTATATCACAAATTAGAAACAATTTTTAAGAACACCTAAGCAGAAATTGCCATTATTTGCCCCATTCATAAAGAAACTCTTTTATAAATGGCCCGTGAGCAGTATTTATATTTTTATTTAAAGGTGATAAAGGATATAATCTTGCAACAATGGGACTTTCAACTAGAGGAATAATGGATTATTTTCACATCGATTCTTATTGATCCAGCTGAAAAAAAATTGGATGGCATCTAGACTATTATTATTGTCTTTCAAGGCTGGTCCATGTAAGTCCCGTAGTCATCGTTGTAAGTCTCAATTTCGACATGCACAGATCGAAGCGTTCCAACTGACTCTTCCCAATCGGAGTATTCTTTCTGCAAGCCGGAAATGCAATTTTGATTGATTTTTGAATTAACGATATGTTAATTCGCGGCATTTGTCATGTGTCTAGAAAAGTTTTAAAACTGAATATGCTCAATGTACAAGTAATAAAAATTGGTCCTCCCCAGGCGTTTGATTCAACAAAGGAAAGATGGACATCCGCAGGAGGAAACTAAAGCCTTCAAGAAAAGGCCAAAACAAAGCATTGCTTTTCAGGGCCTTGAATTTTGGCCGCCTTCCTTCAGCTCAAAGTGAGAGGTGTCGAGCTATCGTACGTCACTTTCCTTGACCCCTGTTTTCTTATTCCTCCTCTTGAATGTCAATGGTCAATAGTCTAGAACGGTAAGAGTTAAATTTTCCATAACTCGAGGCTTGATGTCGTTCTCCAAGACTTGAAGAAACGAATCATATTCGTGATCGAATTCTTGGCTCACGCCGACTAAAATATCACTGCCAAGGACAAGGAAAAGGAGGAGAGGTATCAAGACCCTAAAAGAGAGTTGCAACGACTGTACCGAATATAATCGTGTAAAGTAATTGTCCGTATGATCTTGACGGTGCAAAACTGTCTCTGATTTGTAACCTTAAAGCTAGACCCGCGCGACAAAAACATGCTAAGCTACTTTCGAGATGGATGCAGAAAGCTGTCTTTTTGGTTGTATATAACGGGTTTAACGGGTTGTGATTTGCTTCAGTTATAATTAAAGTAAAATAAATTGGGGTTTTCCACGACGAAATGAGTAATTTTAACGTATGGGAAACAGGGGTATTGCATACACCTTAAGCAAAGTTTTTAGAAAAAGGAAAATATTACTTTTTATGTTTATTGTTCGTTAACGAAAATGAATTCACCTAAAAAGGTACAATTTTGTTGTTTTCAGACAGTAAATAGTAATATAATTATTCTTTACCAAACAACTGTTATATTTATTTTAAAATAATTTATAGTTGTTTGTAAAAAATATTATGTAATTTAGTTGCTTTAGACAATTAAGAACATCATTTTATTTAATTGTGTATTTTTTTAAATAAACGACGTCGCTTTTGTCGAGAAGGAATACCTTCGATATTGTATGGTTATATTCATTTGATCAGTTCATAAATTTGCGAAATTCATTCTGGGGTCTCGGTGATTGTTCTTTAAAGGTTTGTCAATCAAAGTTCAATTACAAAGATATGTAAGACTCGAGATTTTTAGAAGGCGATACCCTAGAAATAAAAAAAAATCAAATAGCAATCTTAGCATCTTTGATAGCAATACAAAATGCGAATCATTTCCCAAAATCTTCCTTCTGCTTGGTGTCGTTCACTGAGTAAGAGATAAGGATGCCGTTTACTGGTTTTGAAGGTAGATCAAAATATTTGAAAGATATAAATCTAATAAAATTTAAAAATAATATTTTATTAATCATATGGCAAAACATAATGATAGAATTCTGAAAGGACTGCAAAATAAAAAAAAAACCTTTTCTTCTAACTTTCAGAGAACTTTCAAATTAATGACACCACTAATTTTAATAGATTTAACGTGTCCTACTGTAGGTGGCAACAAAAATATTATTTAATGAATATAAATTCAGAAGTTTCGGATTTTTCGAATTTGTTCAAAAACTTGAAAAATTCCATTTTTATCGCACGAAGAATAAAAAAAAATTTCACTTTTCAGGCAAACTATCCAAGATGCAAAAAAGATGAATAGAAAAAAATTTCACACTTAAAAAATATCTTCAAATTTGTTATTTACGACTTTTTGCTAGAAGACGCAGTTATTGTTTCATTCGTAAAAATAAAATTAAAAAAAGGAAAATTAAATTTTTTGAAATGAAAATGGACAAGAAAGAGCTACAAATTTTTCAGAAATAGTTTTCTGATTCGACGAGCAGATTTTGTTTGAATTTAAAAAAAAACATAAAAATACAGAAAATTAATTTTATTTAAAAAAATGACTAAAGATACAATAAAAGATCACCAGTTTTTTAAAGAATGCGCTCTGTTTAATTATGAAAACAAGATAATGAAAATGCGTATGTTTTCATAGCAATTCATCAAAGTCAAACCCAGGAATAAATATTATCTTTAAATTGGATAAAAGCAAGTATATTGTAAAGTACTCATGAAAAATAAAATTTTCACATTATTTTGCAATATTTAAATAAGCAGCCCCAAAAACGAGGTACATAAATAAATATAATATACATTGAACATGATAGTGTTAAACATAATGTGTAAAAGTTCACATTTACAAAAAATACTCGAGTGCAGAGCACGGCACTCTTGATGGAGATGAGTTCTTTAATGCTGAAAGAACTTTAACAAAAGAGAATTCACAATCACCAAAATACGCTTGCCAACGAGTCCTAGTTTAAGAATAGAATTTCAAAATTCAATTTTGCGAATTAAACATTTTGAATTCAATTTCAAAATGGTGTCATTGCGAATTCTTAAATTTCTTGAAGAGTTCAGAGTTTTTAATTATAAATATTTTAAAGTCCAGGAATTTCTGATATGAATCATACATAAAGAATTTCAAAAATTTTATTTTTGAGCTTTACATTTTAAAGGTATATAATTGCTAAACCATTGTTTTTAAAATACTTCATTTTGAAAAGTTTTATTTAAAAATTCTTTAATTTTAGCTTTTTGCAATTTAAAATTCTTCAATTTTAAGTATTTGCTATTGGAACTTCTATAATTTTTAAGATTTGCAATACAAGATTTATGAATTCGGAATACTTATAGCTCCAGATAATGTAATTTAAAATTTTTTCAAAATGTTTTTCTCTCAAATTCTTATAATGTAAAAGTATACAATACAAAAATTTACAGAAGTACAAAATTTTGAAATTTTGTCGACGGTCAAGAGATTTCAAATTAGAATCTTTTATATTGCAGAAATTTTAAACACAATTCATCAAATATGGAGAACAAAATTATCATTGAAATGTAATAATAATAAAAAGTAAAGGAAAATAATCAGAAGAAACACTCGAAAATCAGTTTATAACAGTGACAGAAAATCGTTTCAAACAGCGGTAAATCATTTTCTTATACATACGTTTTAAATTTTGTTTATTTTAATTTTAGACAAGTGGTGATTTATTAAATTACTCCTTATTTGTTTATAGCACAGCTGCCATCTTGTTAAGAGCAGTTAAAGCCTGAACATAAAAAGTTTTATCAACAAAAATCAGATTTGATGTTATCCTTATTAAAGTTGCCAGCACGTATTGATACTTCCATATTTATACTGATTAAAAACATAATTATGTGTAAACATCTCTCTTGCAGAAATCGCCACAATTTTCCTCTTTTGAAAAGAAGCGCTAATTAGGTCCCGAACAGCATTTATATTCTCCAAAAAGGAACTTATATTATAATTGGTTAATAATGAGTCCTTAAAAGAGGGGTCTCTTTTATTGTTTAAAAAGAACACAATCTTTTTGATCGGACTGAAATATGAATGGATAGAATCCAGATACAAATGATATTAAAACTTTCGTTTGTAGAACTTCATTCACATTGCATTAATATTGCGTTTAGAAAAGCAGCCAACAATTTCCAAAGACAAAATGATCACATCAGACATATTTTGAAGGATATAAACTGTAAATTTAACCTAACTGTAATACTCAAGAAACATAAAAAATCAGACATATAAAGTCCCTGTCTCTATGCAATACTCGTTATGACTATTGAGTCCAGTAGTATATTATACTTACTTGTGAAGTACAGGAATCCAAAGAATAAGAAAAGTAGATTTCCACTAATAATCACCATATCTTTTTAAATAGAAAGACTGAAAATTGATTCTTTAGGAGTTACGTGTGAACAAGTTCTTGAAAAATGGATGCTATATATACCAGCTTCTACGATTAGCACCCGATAAATGTTTTAATCTTGACTATTTATTCAGAATTGTACATTAAGTTATAGAAATCGTACATATTATCTTATCAGATCATATATTTTAGAGTACAAACCTAATCATAAGATTCATAAGAACAGTAAATTAAGTTACTTGTTGATTTGTTTTCTGTAATTAGCTTAGGCAGAAATATGGATCTTTAACGCGCAAAACAATATTTAAAAAAACGAAATTCAAATTCTTATTTATGAACTGTGTGCTGGAGGAATATGCTCATATTTAAATTAAATTAACAATCTAAAAAATACAAAGGAGTTATATTTATCCATAAATGAGCCTTCTGTTTTAATGCAAATCTTTTTAGGAAAGACATGCTTGTAATAATTGAGTTCAACATGTACAATTCTTCTCTTATTTTGTGACAGATGGATCGGTGTTATAGCATTAACTCAATTGTTGAGTGATAACCTCATGATTTTTTTCTAAAAATATATTATTTTTCGTTTTAAATTTAGTTAATAATCTTCTTAAATTTCTTAAAATCATCCAAAGTGGTATTTAATAATATTAAAACTTATAGTTAAACTGTGATGCTGTAAAGTCAATCTTATCTTCAGGACAATTGAACAAGGTATCGCCCACATAAGGAGCATACACTTCAAGTTGGAAATTTTATTTTCCCATGAAATTCGTTTCAAGATCTTGCATAATAATTTGAGTCAGCATTGCGGGTATACTGGGCGCTATGGAGCTTCAAAACGCTTGGCTATATAGAATTTGTTATTCATATAACACCAGACTTTATCTGTAACAGTTTTAAATATATCAAAAAGTATATTTTAGAATACGATACCATGGGACAAACCTTTTAAATTGCGACGCTCTTTGGTGCTAACAATGGCAGTGCAAGTCTAATTAAAATAGAGAAAAGTTCATCATATTTTTGTAGTAATCACACTATTTTGTAAACCTGACGTACGCGTTTCATGTTCCTAGGATTTCCTGTTCAACTTCCGACAGATATCTGCTAGTCTTCCGAGAAATTCCCGTTCGAGATCGGATATTCTATGTCAATAATATGATTTCTTGTCTCTACATAGTCAATTTGATGTATTTAAAGTTGATCAGAATTAATCAAGACAAATTAAAACATTAATTTGAAATAAAATCTTTACTGAACAATAGAACTTCAGAAATAACAAAGAACTTAATAATGGGATAAGAGGATTTTATTCTGTTTTGAATTTTTTGAAGAAAACTTACATGAAAATTTTGTCTTAGTCTATAAAAAGTAAATAACATCTTCGTCTAATTGTGTAGACGAAACGACCAAAATGTTATTGTAAGCAATACATGCGACATAGCGAGTCTAATTACTCCTTTTGGGTTCGAAGATGGCGATATTGAACGAGGGATCCGGAGAGTTGAAGAGATCCACGATGCTTTTTTTCTTTAGGAACAGGGATAAATTGATTTAATAACAAACAAATGTGACATTTCGCTTTGATCAAAAACACAAAAAGAGAAAAGTAAGCTTAGCTACAGATACTTATCTAAATGAGAGCCAGAGAGCATAAAGCCCAGTTTCTTTGGTGCAACTCATTTTAACGTTTCACTAACTAATCCCCTTCAAATTTTTTTTCTTTCTCTATTTTCTGCTTCTTTTTCATAGAGTTATCTCTCTTTATTGTGCCTTTTTCATATATGTAGCCGATAGGCCACGGGTCGAGAATTATGGACAATAACAGAATTCACAGAGTTAACTTCATTATATATGCTTGAAAAGAACTTCGGGATGTCAAATATTCCTTCCTTACCGTTTTGAATACAATGAATTCCAATTTCTAAGGAAAAACCCCATTTGTGCGATTTCCTCCAGCCCATTCATTTAGAATTGTACAATAATATTTAAAAATCGGACGCTTTGATCATTCAGTTATCTATTATAGAGTATCAAATATAAGAAATATATGGTGTAAACTAATAAAACCTAGCAATAAGAGTCATAACAATAGTAAAAGTACATTACATCACAAGTAGGGTTTGCCTATGAGTGATGTAAGATATTTTTTTTTCAAAAACAACATATGTTATGAGCGTATAGAGTGCCGTGAAAAGAGAGCATCCGAAACCCGTTTACGAAATAATGCAAGAACATCCTATTGGAGTGAATCTTTTTTTTTGAAAGATGATGATCACTTCCCCAACAATCTTCTGTTTTGTTTTCGCCATCTGTCGAATTTCTTGAAGGCCAGCTGATACGTAACCTTAGATTTTTGGGATACAATATCGTGCTTTGCTTCTGTCACTTCGTCATTTATGTTGAAGGGTGGATTTTTGCTTGTTTCTTCCAAGATTTTGAGTGTACGGAGATTTGCAATTGTATATTGCTGATAATTGAAGTTTATTTAAGATATCTATTGCTATCGATATATTCAATGGTTATTTAGGACCCGACGATGGCTAGGCAAACAGTGCCGATCACCTTAGGGTACTTAGGGGTATTTGGTAAGAAGAACGACGGCGAAATCCCAAATTGAGTGAACAAATTAACTCTAGGATGACTTTCTAGACTTCTACAATGCAAGCATTGTCCCTGTTTACGGAGGAAGCAAAACTTAGACCAACCGCAAAAAGCAGGCACCTCCTGAGAGATGACATCAATTTCAGGATATGGAAAAACACTAACATCCATGTTCCGCGTAAGCCCTAATATCTAGCTTGAATGGATGCCTTCTAACTAAAGAAAATCTTGAAGAAGCTTGACTCCTGGAACATCAATGTTTATTGTGTCGCGAGAGCTTTGGCTAATTCAGATCAAAAGCTTAAACCTAAGATGGATCAAAAGACCAAAAGAAAGAGGCTTGCAACAACTTAGTTCGAAAATTTGATTGACTACATAAAATGTGGTAGACCGTTCACTGAAAGTGTCGAAAAGCTCGCTCAAGAAACGAGGATCTACCATCACAGAATAAACAATGCAAAGCTTCTCCCAATGAAACAGTATACATAGTTTCTTGCTGCCCCATCGCGCCTCTTCAACTATCTTCCTATTTCTCTCGGAAAAACACCCAAGCTCAACGAGGTAGAGACTTCTTGGAAAGAGGTAGTGATGTCAAAAGCGCCTGAGCGCTCACATTTTGCAGTAAATTGTGTTAGGATGCAATATTTGCTGTCAAAGAAAGTCGACTGGTATAACCCAAAGTTCTACAGACTAATAACTACTTTGTCCAAGCTGTGTAACATCTTTGCAGCTTTCCTTAACGACGGGATTGTTTAAAGAATTAAGCCTGTGTGGAGAAACATGGATAAAGAACGTGGCTAAAATGAAAGGTGTGGCAAATTACCGAGAGTATCTGCTAATAATATAGTGCTCACAGACAAAAATACATACATACAAATATACGTGCAAACAGATACATTCGTAAAAACCTGTTTTTCAGATTCAGTCGGTCTCAAAACGTGGACATTTGACGAAAAATGGGGGGGGAGTCAAATTATACACATATCTAATACCTTCTTTGAAGAGAATATAAAAATAGGCAGTAAATTGTTCATAAAAAAATTTTAGATTAAATCAAAAAACGTCTACGTACTTTTATGGAGAATGTAATTTTAAATTTTCAGAGCAATTAGATCGTTGACATGCCACAATCCAATAGAGTAGTGTTACCCATCACCTAATGACTGATTGCTGAAAATTTTTGAAAGTTTCGTAACAGAGAGTTTTTGGAAGCCAACAGTAGTTGCAAAAACATTCTTAGTTGATTTCATAATAAAATTGAGTCTAATAATTGAAAAATAGCCAGACCCGAAACTTTTTTTCTGAAAATTGCTAAAAAATTATTAATATGGTAATTCTAATAAACTTGCAAAATATCATAGCAAAAAGTCTTGCCAAAAACATTCTTAGTTGGTTTCCAGTTTTTAAGCAATTCGCTATTTATTTACTTGGTACATCTGAAAACCTGACATATCGGAGGTATTGTCAAAACAAACTGAGGACGGTGTAAAATTTTACTAAAAAGTTTTAAAAGATAACAATTTCAAGCTGTACAGTGGGCTGTACAGTGGGCTGTACAGTTATGACTTTTGCGGTGTTCTTATATCCAACTAAAATAAATATAAAAGGAAGTAAACAAATTTACTGACTATTGCATTAACGACAGTTAGACGTATCTATTGAATAAAAGTAAAAGTCAGTAATTAAGAGTTTAATTAGGAAGTTTTTTTTATTTAAATTTATACATATTACTGTGGAAGTCGCAAGTGCCTTTTATCAGACAATTACTCATTCCGTCAAGATATCTTGTAACATCTAAGACAATAATTGAGAATAATTGAGACAGAATTAGTACTTCCTAATAAATCAGTAAAATTTCACTGACTTGGGCCAACATCTATTGGGCGAATATAATGTGGACGCTTTAATTGTGCGCTATAGACAGGACCTCCTGAGATTTTTATATAAATGTGGCCAGCTGGTGGGTAATTAGCTACTCTAGCAACTTCAGTGATGGAGAACGAAGTGAAATTTGAAGCTGTATAATATACATAATCTTCTAAACGCATTTCAGCGAACGTTGGGCCATGAGTTTGAGGATTATGACCAGGAACGAGACGGAATGGGACAAGTTCTGAATCATAATCAAAATTTAATAGATTGTGAATAAAAACTCTAAAATTTGTAGCATGTTCCGCTCCGTCAGGATGTAACCATGCGGGTGGGCCCCAGGAGTCAGATGTGAGATTTCCTCGATAGGTGGAGTTATCCGCCATTTTTACTTCAACTGTTTTTTGGAGAGAAGGTGAAGAAAAACACCCCACATCTAATAAAAAGAAATTAACAATTGTGAAAATTGTGTACACTAGTAACATAACCCTAATATTTTTAAACAATCATTTCTAGTTTTTCGATTCGTCTCAAACGGTTCTCGGAGCAGTCGGAAAAACGTTTTCACTTTTAAACTATAAAATAAAACAAAGAGAATTTAAGGAAAGTCTGCAAAAATTAAAAGACATTTCTAAAAATTCTAAGAATATTTTAGTTAATTTGGGTAACCTCGATTGAATCTGTTTTCAGTGATAAAGGCATTAAATCTATTATTAAATGTAATAACTTATCAATTATGTACCTTGGTCTGAGACTGCTTATTTCAATGAATTTATATTATTACAATATATAATATGCATCGATATTTAAACAGATGTCTTTTCATTGTCTTATTTTTATAATTAAAAAAAGAGCGCATCCTATAAAAAAAATAGTTTTGGTAATTACCATTTTACCGCGCTTTGTGTCGTTTTTCCAAACACTTCATTTGTGTATGTTGAAGGTTTTTTTATATGATTTAAACAAAAAATGTGCATTCTATCAAAAAATAACTTATAAAAAAATTGTGGATATTTTTTGGGTAATATACTATCAAATAATTATTCATGAAAAATCGGCAGCTCTTCTTTAGATAAAGAACTTTGTCCAAAGATTTGCTATCATGGCTTGTGTCGTTTGTCCTCAAATTTAATCTTTTTATTTTGAAGGTTGAAACTTGCGTTTTGCGCTGGATGATGTATTTAGCTCACGCTCGATTCTGTATTTACTCCGCACGACGCGCTCGGTTTTTATATTTTACCACATTCGTGCACATACATTTTAAAATTAAAACTGAAAAAATCCACCACTGTAATTTTCTGATTGTGAATTCCGTTTCATTCACGGAGCTTCTCTTAAGAGTTTTGAAAGTAAATTTCACATTAAAAAAAAAAACAATTTTGTTGCAGAACATTTTGTTCCAACTGTTATTTGCCTCTCGAGATCATAATGATGTGCCTATTCAGATCAATTTGATCTAATAGCGGCCAAACCTTGGTGCCGCTATCATAACGACATAACCTGAAAAATGTATCTAACCGCACGCAAGTGATAACTGAACTAAGGGAACGCGCACATGCTATGTAAGGCGTTTTTCTTTTATTTAAAAACAGACAAGAATAAAAATTGCTTGATGCCAAAACGGATAAAGCGATATAAACAAAAGAAAAACGCGTCACGTAGTATGTGCACGTTCCCTTAACAGGTGATATTTTCTAATATCAGATTTCGTTATTGTTTATCTTATCAAGTACACTGCACGATCAGAAACCATAAAAAGCTTGCATATAAGCTTAAGTACTCTGAGAACGTCAGCCATTAGTCAGTCATTAGGATCTGAAAAAAATCATCCACTGCGGCTGATCAAAATTCTCTTGAGTGCAGTATCATTTTTATTGCATTAAAAATTATACTGATTTCGTTATCATTTTTAACTCTTTTATTTACTCTGTTGTGCAAAACGCAATATGAACGTCGAAGCGTCGGACCTATTCCCGACGTTCATTCTCCATAAAAATCGGCTAATGCCGAGACATGCAGTGCTCAAAACTACGAGTCGTCGAACAACGGGGGGAGCCAAAGTTCTTCCTTCGAAGGAGAATCAAAAACATCTTCGAGAAAAAGTCGAGAAATAAAGATACGATGAAAAAACAGCTGTTGAGACCTCTAGAAAAATTTAACATACCCCTTTAACTAGACTTTAGCTACCCAGATAACAATATGCACGCACAATGATGGCATAATGACTCGCACGCGTGCGAATTGTCCTGCACGCCGCGCCATCACCCGAGCAGAAATATGCGCAATCATTTGCGACGCATATCGCTCGCGCGTGTGAGGGTCGCTTGCATGACGGTAACATTCGAGATGTAAATAAGGTTATGTTCGGTACCTACTCTACAATTGACAATAAGCTGCGTTGGTCCAAGGAACTGCTGTATATCAGCTTTCCCACAAAACCACGAAACCACTTTAACTATATTCACGACGTGATAGCAATAACAAATAATACTATTACTTCGTGACTATTATTACAATAACGCGCGGAAGTAAAACGGAGTTACACAGGCTGACGCGTGCTGATAACGAGAGACTGCGTTGGTCAGACCGGGTCAGCGGGGTGACAAGTGAATGCGTCGCGCGACGCCATCATCATTTTCAACAACTGAGCGCGTATTTGAAAATTTTTTACATTTCGTTTCGGGAAAAGGCAGACTAATCATTTTGATTATTTTCTTCATATGAGGAACTTTGAAATATTTCAATTTCACAATATATCTAGGATTGAATTAGATGATTATTACGGGATTGATAATTAATTATCGGCAGCAGGGATGCACGCGTGCGTTGCAGATAGGTTATCATACGCAATCATACGTGACACACGCCGTGATGGCTATATGAAACGCATTACGCACACACCGTACCAACCCATCACCGCATTGCGACAGGTGATGGCAGCATGCGCAGGTTATGTCTCGAATAGCAAGCCTCGCATGCATTCGAGTACTGTGCGTCGTACGATTGTTATCTGGGTACACTGTGATTAATGTTTGTTTTTCAAAAATGGAAATGAAATTTGTCTTTTTTGACAAATTATTATCACTAGGCATGAAGAAGGAAAAGAAAAGTTGTGTGTGTTAAAAGAATAGACTTCACATTCAAAGTTCAGGAATTAAAATCGCCCAGTCAGAGAATACATGTCCCAACGAATACACTTTTTGTATGAAGTGGTATACAATAGGATTTCATAGACAAAATTTTAGTCTAATGGAATGAATCTTTTTCGGGTTGCGTACATTTGAAAAAATTATGCACCGCCTATGCATAATATTTGTTGCGAATATTGCGTATATTAGTATATTTTACTTACTTGTAAAATAAAGGACTCCCACGAATAAGAAAAATAGAATTCCACTAATAATCGCCATATTTTTTCAAAGAAAAAGACTGCAAATTGATTCTTGAAGAATTACTTGTGAACAGACACTCGGCCATGGCTGCTATATATACCAGATTTTATGACTATGATTCGCTAACAACGCCTTAATAATTTTTTAAAATAAATACAGTAAAACAAAAAATATTTTTTATAAGATCTCAAAATTTTCCATATTTGCCAGACTTATTACTCGTAGAACCTTCACAATTAAGTTCCAGTTTATTGGTATTAGAAGATATATGTAAAAATATATAATTAGACTGTACCGTGATTTTTTATTTATAAATTTTAAATTTATTTATTTATTTTTTATTTTTTTCATTTATTTTTTTATTATTCATTTATTTATTTTATTTACCGTGATTTATTTAGAATTGTAAATTAACTTCTTGAAATCATACATATCATTTTATTAGATTACCTATCTTAGACCAGAAACGGTTGGAATCATAAAATTAATAAAACCTATTCATAAGGTTCATAAGAATAGTAAATTAAGGTAACTTTTCATTTCAGATAACTCAAAAAGCTGTTTGCATGAAAATAGTTAATGTTTTTCGTAACCAATTTAATATAAATATGGAAAAGAGTATACAAAAATATAAGAAAGTGACCATGAGATTGTTTGCAACACTTACTAGGATTGATGCTAGGATTTATATATTTTTAAGAAAAGAAGTGCATTAACGTTCAGGTCAAATTAACAATCTTTTCAATTCTAGATTGCATAGCGAAGATGTATTCTTCGAACTTTGAACAATATTAATATTCGTCAAAAAAGTGTTTTAAAAATAATGATTTAATGTGTCACAATGTGTTTTACAAGAATCACCGAAGCTAAATTCCACCCTATTTTCGAATTTACCTAGTTCTTCTGCAACATAACCGCTTTTGTACAACGAATATTGGAAAAAAATTAGTATATCTTGACGAGGTTAACCGATTATGCAGCAAAAACTGGAGCTTAATAATATTATTCCTGATATATAAATTGATATCGTAATGCATTATAAGAAAAGGATCGGAAAAGTGAAGAACATAATTTTTCCAAACTCTAAACCTAAATACATACATTTAAAGGTTGAATTTTGCCTATTGTTCCTGTTGGAATAATATTTAAATTTATATTCAAAATCGCCTGGTTTTTTTTCAACATAAAATTTATCACAAAATGTGCAATAATAGAATAAATGACAACGAATAATGAGTCATATCTGCACAAACATTATGTAAAGATGATAACATAGAATTTGATAAAAATTTTAATTTTAAAATTATTTTAACAGGAACGACATTAAAGACTTAATATTCGTTGCCAGTCATTATATTATTGCGTATACTGTAATAAATTTCATCCTGCGCAAAAAACAAGGCAATTGATTTAAAACATATCACATACTCTAAGATTAAACACAATTTGAAATTGATGCGCACCAGATTTAATTATAAAGGTAATAAATGTGAAAAAAGTAAGGGGTAGTTATCCCCTTCGCTGCTCCCTTTTTCTTAAAAGTACGCGCAATTTTTTTATTCATGTTGTATGGACTCTATATTACTTCCTATGTTATAAAACTAACTTCCCATTTTTTGTGTGCATGGAAAGTATATATTATCATAGACACAGAATAAAAAGTTTTAGGGGTGTCCACCCCTAAAGTCAATTTTATTTTTGTCCTAAGTAAAAAATATAATATTATGCATAACATTCTAGCACAACTTAAAGCATAATTATAATTATGCTTTAAATTGTCTCTCCGGAGTTTAATTTCATACTCAATAAGACTTAACAACAAGAAAATACTTGAAGAAATAAAATAAATAAGTTATTGTATTTCTTTGTAAAACAATTTTGTAAAAATTACTTTAAGTCGAATGTGTGAAAACCATGAATGCTTTCATTTATTTTGTATATGGGAGTCTTGCAATAATTTTTCTATATAAAATAAATATTAGCAGTAACCGCGTTTAGAAAAGTTCATTTTAAATGTAAAGAAAATATAAAAATGGAATTTTTCCTGAATATAAGGAGATATGAAAAAAGTGAAGTGAACAGAATTGTTCTTTGGAAAAATAGATAAAAGCATCAACCCTCAATAATATTAACTCCTACTTTGTCTTTTTTTCTAAACTTTTTTAGTTTTAAGTTATTCTGAGACTTCACCCAGCATGATGACCAATAATCAGGACCGATCAATAATATTGTATGCATGGGAAGAAACTTTATTTCTTAACATTTTTATAAACAAAGTTTTTTGCCTAAGTGTTTTATAACATTTTATTTTTCATGCAAAAATCTAAAAATCTGAACAAATAATCGGGTATTTGCCTCGACTGTCGGCGTCGGTAGTCTAGACTCCAAACTTAAAATATGATTTGTAACGTTAATAATGTTTTTTTACAAGCAAACTTTAACTCACTTTGAGAATATATAATTGAACATTTTTTAATTTTAAAGGGTAATTTTGAAACCATCCAATAAATATTTACAAATATATTAGTCGGAGAAGAAAAAGTGACCTTTTTATATGGAGAAGTTCTTTGACAGAGACAAGGTTTTATTAATAGAAATCTGTTTTGCTCGCATCTCGATTAAAATTGTCAGTCTGCGTTGTTGCAGTTTATTATACGGCATTATCTTTTTAATATCATGCATAATGCTACACGGAATAGAAAATCCTTGTGCTAATATTTATTTGTACTGATCCAACGTTATCTGCGTTGAGTCTTCAAGTTTAATCTGACTCCGGAATAATTTTATGTTATCGTAAAGAACGTGAAAAATACTATATGATTAAATAGAAAAATCTCTTTAAAAACTCTTATGCAGATATCTCCCTAGTTATATTTTCAATGAAAGACGTTAAATTATAATCAATTTACAACAAGAATATCTTTGATGATTACAACAAAAAATTGTGTAGATAAAACCAAAAAGTTATTGGATGACACCTAGCCTCAAGTCTACTTTTTATTGGAAATAACTTATTAAGCCAGATTTCTAAAATAACTGAGTAAACTTTTCTTAATTTTTATAGTATATGTAAATATAAACTTTATTTCCAGTAAACAAATATACTGCTTTGTAGAACCGCCAACAATTGCCAAGGAAATAAACATCCCCATTCTATAGTAATACTCAACAAACACAAGAAACCACCATCAGGAAATTTAACGCAAACATGTAAGCTACCTTTAACTTTAGTAAAATATATGTTTCATTTTTGGAAATCAAAATTAAATTAGGCTTTTTCAAAAACGACCATAATTGCTTTCGTCTAGAAAATTCGAGGCCTCAAATATCCCATCACCATTTAGAAAATTGTAAGTAGTTTTTTTCAAATCTAACCCAGAAAGTACTTTGACAATGTATTTCTACCCAAAATATTACGGGTAACTGTTGTACTAATGAATCCTTAGCTGTTTAGACGGTATCCTTATTTTATGTTAAGCAGGCTAACTGGATAGAAAAGTCTTCCAGAGGAAGTTGCTTTCTTAGCTATGTTCTTTTAAATTTTAACCGCTTCACTGTATAGACCGAGAATCACAAAGTGAGTTAGAAATGCGTGGAACGTTCTACTAAACAGATTTGGATCAAAATTGGTACATAAAGGGGTTATTTAAGCTGCTAAATACGAAATCGAGGTGTAAATTTGACATTTTTAAAGGTTAACTTTATATTGCGATGATGAAAATCGGTACTAGGGGTTTCATTACACGTCTTTATTTTTCCGTTACAATGGCTAATAGATTTTTGAATATAGATATCGAATTTGTTTCCAATCAACCAAAAAAACAATTAATAATTCTGAATTTTCGAAATTTGACCACGTATTTATTTTTACGGATATAAAGATCTCTAAAAGGTATCCCACCACCTGTACAAGGTCTTGCACTATGTTTTTGGAATCATCCAATGTAATAGAATTGATCCACAAGTTGATCTATGTAGTTTGTATTTTCTACCAAATACACCTATACGTTTCGTAGAACTGCAATGCGCAGGCCTGTGCTTGCCAGAACTGTACTGCACAGCATAACTAACCACAGAAGTTCACTCGAACAGGACAGAATAACAAAACGCGTAAACTTTACCATAAATCAACATTTCTGCATCCCGAGTAGGAATATTTAAAAAGCAAACGGTAACCTACTCTTCGAAGGGGACATCTGATATACAGAGGTCAAAGGAGAGTGGTCTGGAGCATACATATATAAAAGCAGAGAAGGAAGAGAGATGTGGATCCCACTTGGACGCCATGCTACCATCTTTCAGGCGGAGGTCCTGGTCGTCCTTTACTGCAATTACAAAATAAAACGCTGCTAATAGTCAGAATACATTCTGCTTGCATAGCCAAGCGGCATTAACTGCAGTTGGAAGACCAGACATAGCATCAGAGCTGGTTTGTTTATGCAAAAATACATTGAACTAACTTACGGAAGAGAACAACTTGACCTTCATATGAACTCCTGTTTGCACATGGATCAAGGAAATAGAAAAAGCAGAGCAACTGGAGAAATCAGAGTAACAATTGAATACATAGGACCTAAACTGGTAGTGAAACTAGAGTCCTCCTGCATGGGGATGTCCGTAAAAAGATGCATTCAGGCAAGTCGCCGTTACCGGGAACAAATCCGGGCATACTTACAGGCTAAAGTCATCCTGGGATATACGAAGAGGATGGAGAGAGCCAGGTAAATCCTGGTATTAACCTTAAAAAACCTAAGGGCAGTGGTTCAGATACGGGAGAGATGACGAAATATCCCTTTATGTTTCATGCAAATACCCAGAGTTAACTAGGCTCAGGAAAAAAACCAATGAGTCTGGAAAAATGTTTAGTCAAAAATTAAACAGACCTCATATCACAACTACATATAATGTTGAGGAATGTGTTGTCTTTGACTCTAAAGTCTCCAAATTTTTTGTGCCTAACTTTCAGAGACTAATTCTCAGGATGATTTGTCCCTACTTTAATCTGCTGTAATCATCGCGAGCTTCAGGTAATCTATGTATTAAATAGAAATTACCTGAAGATCTATGATTTTGATGCAAGAGAGCTTCATAGTGCTCTAGTCATCGTGCGAAAGATTCGTCTGAAGCGAAGACGATTTGCTGGCGTTCCCTCAGACCCTGAGCTCGTGCATATGAGTCCTCTTAGACACCTTGACGTTCTAGAGATCTATAAAATGCGCCTCGGCACAGCTTAAATTGTCGCCAATGGAAGAGCTCCTCTCCTAAAAATGGTCAGGAATCATAAAACGATCGGGGAAAAGTCTCCCTTTACGAAGCCACGACGCAGGTCTCTAGCTTCAAATCATCCGGCTCTAATTCAGGCACACCGAGTTTTATTTTTGCGTTCTAGGAGGTTGTAGATGCAAAGCTTGTCATGCACATTCTAAGTACATAGAACATATACTATCCGGGTGCCCAAAAATGCGGGTACAACCTATCTGTATAGACACAAAGCGGCCCTGAGTGAGCTTTTTTACCATTTTTGTCGCCCTTACCGTATATTCTTATAATTTTTAATTATCTCTTACTAGCAAAAACTTTATTAACCAATGCAGCCAGAAAAGGAGACATTTCAGCTATAGGATTTTTTGTCTTTGAACAAATGACTTTAATAAAGCTGATGTTTTTCAAAATTTTTGATGAAAGATCTAAAAGTTATTAGCTATTAAAATCTTTCTGTTTTTTGTATTGTTGAAAAAAAACTGTGCAGACAATTTGCGTATATGCAAAATAAATGTCAGATTGTTCCAACTATGCAGGGACAATGATTAAAATAGTATAGTGTTTTTTCGGAGTTTCCTAGGTTCATTACAGGCTGGAATTTGGAAGCCGGAAAGTTTTCGGAATTTCCACGGAAAATTAAAAGAATTTGAGACTTGCATTTTCGTTAGCTTCTCGCAGGTTCTTGTTTCGTGAAGATATTTACCATTTATTTGCATAAACTTGTCTTAAACGTGGCAGACAAACAATCAGTACAGAACTTATTATATCAGTTTTCATGGGACATGGTCTCGTAACTGAATTGTAAAATATAAATGAGTCAGATAGATGGGTATAATATCTTCAATGCCTTTACATTATGAGACCATTATACAAGATTGAAAGAATTCGCTTCATAGTACATTTAAAAAAATATTTTAAAGAACCAACGCTAGAATATAGTTATTATATGGACATCTTTTGCAAATATTATGATTGTGTCAAATAAAACATTTGGTTAATACAAGAAATTATTTTGCTGGATCTGAGAAAATATTTTAGGTAATTCAAATAATTGTTATTCTGATTCAAGAAAAGGTTCGGCTTCATTTTGCAAATAAAGAAACGAATCGAAATTAAAATATAAAAAGAGATTTTTTCATTACAATTTCTGCAAAGCAACTTTTTTCCATGCGACGCTTTGTTCTTGAGAAAAACGGACCAACTGATTTAATTAAATATACAATTGGATTTTTTTGCAAAAAACCACTACGGTGAAGATTTTTTCATTTTGTAGGGAAAAAAATGGTTGAAGGCCATCTCAGATACAAAATCAAGAGAAGCATTCTTGGTGTTCTACACTGTGAATTCGGGTTAAAGTCATTCATATAATGAATGGTGATAAGCAAAATATGTATTGTTAATTCTTTCTAAGTTACCAGCGTTTTTCAAAATGTGCATCTCATGATTTCTGTGTTAGCAAATTTGGTTATATTTTTTCAATTACATCTGGAAAGATAAGAAAACTTAAAATGTCGAAGTTTAACACAAAATTAATCAGAAAATCCTTGTTTATTTAAAATAATCAATAATAATGATAATATTCAAACAAAATGATACTTTGTAAGTTGAGAAATAATTCTTCATAAGTTAAACAATATTCAAAATAAAATGAAGAGTTTCACTATTTTTTTAGATGGCTTCTGGCTATGATCCTTTTGTTTTTTATAAAAATGGTTTAAGTATTTAATAAGTGTTAAAAATTTAGAGAACACCATAGCGAAAAGTTATTTCCAAGACATTCATATTTGAATCCGCAACAAAATTGAGGTAATTCGTTGAAAAATAGCCAAACTTAAAACAAATTGAAAATGATTTCTAATTTTAAACCACTTTGCTATTGTTTTACTAGGCACAGCTGACAATGCGGTATGATTAATACCCTCGTAAAAAGAAACACCGATTGAAGAAAGACAGTGTATGTATGTAGTAAGGCGCTGTTTCAAACATGTTTCAAACAGTAAAACAACTACAACTTAAAAATTGTTATGGAAAATTTTAGATACCCGTTGTGTGTGAGCATACTCAGGTATAGTCAGGTTTCAAGTTTCTAATTTGCAAATAATTAATTGCAACACAACAAATTATTCGGTTTCTACAATTTTAATAGCAATGAGATCATGCAATTTATAAAACTAGTTGAGACTGATTAAAGCCTATCGATCTTATTACCTTTGCTTATATTAAACAGAAAAGACGGTGTCTATTTCTTAAGAATAATTTTAAAGCAGGTATAAAATTAGTGGAACATGCCAGTAAAATACAAATGTCTATTTTAAATAATCATGAAAGCTATATTCACACCAAATTTCTGTTCACGAGATTAGAATTAGAATTATTCTTCTCAACTCTGCGAAGCTTTTGCCGAAATATGTTCATTTTTTTAAATACTATAAACTTTATCTGCAGACGAGCAAACCATTTAGAAAGAACTGTAATCAGTATTTATTGAATATAAACAAAAAGCAGTCATTTAAAATTTAATTAAGGTGTTTATTTCATGTTCTACATTTTACTATGGTATTTCAAGCTTGCCTTCAATTGGAAAAATAATCAGCCTATTCTACGATATCCAAGGAGATTAATGGAATTTCCCGTTGATAATAACCCTTGATGACAGAATTAGCACTCCCTAATAAATCGAAGGTATTTCCTCTTTTTCATCAAAATCTATCCTATCATAATAAAAAGGACCATATAACGGTGACCTATAGACAGAAAGTCCTGGCCTTGTTACATAAATGTGGTTGATGAGGCTCATATTCTCTTGAAAATGACTATGTACTTCGATAGGATACTCCCGGAAATTTGAAGCTGTATAATATTCGTCATGTTGTAAACGTATTTCAGCGTACTGCGGAGAATGAGTACGAGGATCGTGACCGGGACGTGGATGAAAAGGAATGGGTTTTGAACAGAAATGATTGTTGTCTTTCAATATCACAAGAACGCGATAAAGATTGCGACAAATTCTCATCTGCTCGGCTCCCCCAGGTTGCATCCATTTGGGCAGATCATCGCGTTCGGCCAATAGTCTTCCTTCAAAAGTAGAGTTATCCGCCATTTTCACTTCAACGGCGTATTCGCGAACAATTGGAAAACCA
>JAAAKG020150495.1:0-31533 GCA_010014905.2 Druon quercuslanigerum
TAAAGTCTCCAGGGGACTATGATTTCGCACGAGAAAATTCTATACGACCTTATACGATCCGGCCCCTCATTTTTACCTAAAAAGAACGAAATTATAACAATATAGGTAAATTTTAAACCAATGAATATGATTTTTATAAAAGAAGAATTTCCAATGTAAAAGGATAAATTTTTAACAAGATAGTTGATTTTCAATTTGAAAAAATACATTTTTAGTCAAATGATAATATTTACCAACAAAAAAAGATTAAAATTCACCCAAAAAAGATAAAATTCATCTTTTTTTAAACGGAAAAAAGGTGATTAGTTAAAAAAATAATTTAATATTCAGCCAAGCAATTAAACAAAAAAAGATGAATTTCCATAGAACAAATATTATAGTAAACTTCTCAACCAAAAGAAATAAACTTTCTACCAAAAGTAGTTGGATTTTTCGCCGCTGAGATAAAATTTCTACCAAAAAAGATGAATTTCCAACTAAATACTGATAAATCTTTAATTGAAATACTTAAATTTTTATTTACATCATCAATTAAAAAAAAATTAACGTTTTAAAAATTGTTAAATTTCATACCTGATAAGTGAATGCTTAAAAAAATTATGAATCCTAAATCACAAAAATGTATTTTTATCCAAATAGTGGAATTTTTGACTCAAGAGGTAGATTTTTCCCAGAAAGATCCATTTAAAAAAAATTACTTGAATTATCAGCTAAGAAACCGTACATTATTATCAAAAAATGGAATAGTTAGATTACTTTTCTACCAAAAAGATGAATTTTTATTAAAATATTTTTTTTTAGCAATAACAGATAAAATTTTCGCTTTAAATAGAATAGTAAAAAGTTCATTAAAAAAATTCTTTTTGAAAATAATGTGAATTTTAAAAGAAAAATTAAATTTTGAACAAAATAGTTCAACTTTCAATAACAAAAAAATTATTTTTGACAAAAGAAATAAATTTTCAATCCAAAAGATAGTTGTTTAATAAACAAGATTAAGTTTTAACCAAATATATTAATTTAAACCAGATATTTGCATTTTTGAAAGACTTTTTAACCTTATTGTTAAATTTTTAACCAAAGAAATCAATTTTCAAAGTTTATTGCTTAACCAAATGGTTAAAGCTTTATCTGAAGAAAATATACCTTTTTACCACCAAACATTGAATAGCTCAATTTTTATTTAAAAAAAAGATTTTTTGACCTGAATGATAAATCATCAATTAAAAAAATTAATTTTCTGCATATTTATTCCACTTTGAACTAAGCAGTTGAACCTTGAACCCAAAAATAAGAATTTTCTGCCAAAAAGAATAACTTTTGAACAAAAATGTTGAATTACCGAAAAATAAAATAAAATTAACTTTAACTTCAGTTCTTTATTAGAAAATTCCCTGACTCTAGGTTTTCCCTGACATTCTTTTTTTTCTTTAAATTTTCTTGAATTCGCTGACTTTTGGCAACCCTGATTGGACAAAAAATTTAATTCTTTTTTTTATTAGAATCAGCTGAAGTTTTTATTCGAAATGAAGCCTTCTCTACAGTTCGATTTTTTATTGGAATTGGATACCATGTTTGTTCTTTTTATCCTTTTTGTCACTGACTAGAGCCGACTTTTCTGCCTTCAAGGGATTTTATTCTGTTTTATTTTTCAGTCTGAAAAAAGCTTACCTTTTTATTCCAGGATTCAGGAGAGTTAAGCAAAGAATTTACTTTTTCGATTTTCCAAATCCCACAGATTTCTTTTTCCCCAGGAATACGTAATAGGATAATTTCAGGGCGTTTCTGTATGTATATTCCAGTTCGTGGCACATCCGAATGTTCAGCAACTGCTAGCATCGATTTGGTACGAAGGCCTACCAGGATTTCGCAGAAAGAATATGTTTCTTCAAACTCTACAAATTGTTCGAATTGGGATATTCTTCCCATTATACAGTGTGGCCTACATAATCGCACCCCACAGTTCAATCGGCTTGACTATGAGGAGACCTTTCATCAAGTTCATATGTCATTCAGCTTCCTACTTCACATTTTTATGTAAGTTTGCACTTTTTTCTAATATCTTTTCTCAGATTATACACTGGAACTTGGATTTAAGCACTCTGGATTTATTGAGTTCCGAGAATGGATGCACTCTCCACGCATTAGTGACATCAGGTAGAGCCATGCCTCCAAATTCAGTAGAAATTGCTCCTTGGCCCTGACTGCTTACGTTTACACTCTCTGGATTTAATTTCAAGGTCAATGCAAGGCATGCCCAAGCCCGTTCTTAATTCCAAGTTCCAATGTATAAGGGGTCTTCCAACAACTAAGTTACCAATTTTTTAATGCTATCCCTTCCCCTGAACACCCACATTAAGGACTTAGTTTTTGAATAAAATTAATATTTAATTTAATATGGAGCAGTTTTAATTCCTAAGATGTCAAGTCAGCATATTATTCATTTTTTACTGAATAGTTGAATTTTGAACCGAAATTAATGTATAACCAAATATTTTCATTGATAAAGGAAAAGTTGAACTTTCAAGTTTGAAGCAAAAAAGAAATTTATTTTCAACCAAAAAGGATGACTATTCTATCATAAAAGATTAATTTTCTTTTAAAAAAGGAGTTTTATCCTCAACGAAAACTGATAAATTTTCAACCGTCCATTTTAAATTTTGTAACAAGAAAGATAAATTTTCAACCAAGAATTATGACTTTCTACCAACAAAGATGAATTATTAATCCAAAGGGAAAACAATTTAACAGAGCAGTTGATTTTTCTACTAAAAATGATGTCTTTATTAAAAAATAAAAATGCAACCAAAAACAGTCCAATTTTCAAACAGAAAAGTTAAATCTTCAACAAAAAAGTTAATTTTCATCCAAGAAAAATGACTTTTGCATAATAAATTACGGATTTTTTACTAAAAGACGATTTTTTCACAAAATAGTTTGATTGTTTACCAAACAGATAAAGTTTCAATCAAGAAAAATGAATTTTATACCGAATAGTTGCATTTTTAACTAAAAAAATGTGTAGATAGAAAAATAGATTGTTCGAAATTTGCAGTTAATAAAATCAATTTAAAACAAAACGAAATTTTATACAGTTAAATTAATCGATAAAACACAAATTCTTAACCAAATAGTTTAATTTTTTACCAAATTTTTCAATTTCCAAGCCAACCAAACAAATATTTTATAAAAAAAAATCAAGTTTAAACTTAAATAAATATTCAAATGTAGCTATTTTTTGAATAGTATTTTAACTTTGATCTAAGTGGTTGATTTTTTATCCGAAAAATATCAATTTTCAACGAAATAGTTGATTCTCAACCACAACTTGGATTTTTAATTCAGAAAAATTTAATTTTTATCAATAATGATGAATATCGTACCATAAAAGAGAAATTTACAATCCAAAAGGACAAAATTTCAAAAAACCTACAAGTTAAAACGAAACAGTGGAAATTTTAATAAAAAAAGATTAAAATTTTTAAAAAACATTTCAATTCTAAACGAAAAATTTAAATCTTCAACAAAAAAGTTCACTTTAAACTCAGAAGGTTGCATTTTCTATCATACAGATGAATTTTTTACCAAAGACAAATTTTTGAAAAAATATTTGTTTCCTCATACATATAGATGAATTTTCACTCATAGATGAATTTCAAATTTTTATTTGCAATGCCAAAAAGATTATTCAATCAATAAATAAACAGAATCTCATTCAAAATGTTGAGTTTTTAAGTCATGAAAACGAATTTTTGAAAGAAAAGATAAATTTACAACGCTAAAATATGCATTTTCTACCAAAATAATTGAATTTTTGACTAAGGAAGAGGAGGGTTCAATCAAATAAATGAATTTTCAACAAAGAGAAATTTTGTAGCAATAATATAATAACTGCATTTTTAGTAAACACATGTATTTACAACAGCAAAAAACTAGTTTTTAACGAAACTTGTTAATTTTTTCACCCTCTGAATTGAATTTTAACTAAAATTATGCATCTTTATAAAAAAAAATTTCATCTAATATTCAAATTGTCAACCCGGAATATTTATTGCTCACCAAAAAAGAAACATTTTCAACAAAATAGATAATTTTACAATCAAAAAGATTGAATATCCATGAAAAAAAATGTCGAAAAAAAGGAGTAACTATACTTTTAGTTAAAAAAATTAATTGTCAATAAAAGAAACTAATTTTCAACCAAATAAATACAATTTAAAACAAAGATATTGCTACAAAAAAAAAGACAAATTTAAAAAAATAGATGCATTTAAAAATCAAACATATAAGGTTATAACAAAAGCCATGGTTTACTTTTTAATGTGAGAAATGAGTTATTGAACAAATAAATTTTTAATTAAAAATGTTCTGCTAAAAAGAATATATTCTTAACTTTAAAAATAAGTTTTAAGAAAAAAAAAACAATTTTCTCCTAAAGAAATTAATTTTAAACCAAAAATATTAATGTGCTAATCGACAATAACACAATAACACAATAACACAATACATTAATTTTCAACAGAATATTTTAATTTTTCGTGAAATTCTCGACTTAATAGTTACATTTCCAACCAAATAGGCGAATTACTCACCAAAGAAATTAATATTCTACAACGAAAGACAAAGTTTTAACAAAATACATAAATTTTAAAAATTTTGATTGAATTCTAAACTAAAAAAGATTAATGATAAGACAAACATGTTGAAGTTGAAATAGTTAAATTTTTTACCAAGATTCATTTTCTACTACAAGAGAGAATGTTAAAGAAATTAATTAAATTTGCATCCAAATAGTTGAATTTTTCAAAGAAGAAGATAAATATTTATTGAACATGAAATAGTTAAATTTTTAGTTAAAAAAATAATATTTAAAAAATGTTAACAAAGCAGTTGAATTTTGATTTAAAAAATAAAGATTTTTTAACTAAAATAGAGAATCGTCAACAAAAAAATTAATTTTTAACCAAGCGGTTCCACTTCTAACTAAGTGACGAAATTTTCAAACAAAAAAAGTTTTTCAGTCGCTATTCATAAATAGCTTCTTGAATTTTTCACGAGAGAAAGGGTGATTATGCACAATTAATTTTTTTGTAATAAATCACGAAATTGGCCATTTTCATTTGCCGAAACTGTTTAGATGTAGTATTTCTCTTGATTTTTTAAATTCTTTAAAGGGTAAAATACTCAAAAAAATATTTAGGGGTAACTTTTTCCCAAACAATTTTTATTACTTTAAGAAAGGAATTTGCGTATCGTTCCCTCAAAAGCTCGAGAAATAAATCAACTTTGTTGCATTGCAATTCCTTTTATTTGAGTCATGGATTTCCGTATGGCTAACCTATTATTGGTAACGATACTGAAAGGTATTTGTAAACTATTTAGAACATGCAGCTAATGTTTATTTTCAAGACGTGCCGCTAGCTAAAATTCCGCTCAGAACAAACCAAAAATAACATCGAAAGCAGCAAATTCTTCATTTCTTAAATTTTCTATTTTCTTTGTATCTTTAACGAGAAAAAAATTATTGTTATTATATTAACATAGCATTTTTGCTTATATGTTATTTTTCTCAGATTCTTAATTTATTCCAAAACTTCTTTTGGGCCATGCATTAATGACGTAATTTTTCTTTAAATCTTCAAAGAACCCTTCGTGTTTTAGAGTCCGTTAGTTTTGCCTTACCCTCGCTATCTTACATAATTTTGTACATTTTTAAACAAAAAAGATTAAATTTTTACCAAACAAAATTTGGAATGAATGATTTTAAAAAATCATGCAAAATTTTAAATTTTCAGACGAAAAAGGCGAGCTTTTAATGAAGCAGTTGAATTTTCAATAAAATCATTAAATTTTCGACCAAGGTAAATCATTTTCTACCAGGACGGAAATTCTAAAACAAAATGCATAGATTTTCAAACAAATAGTTAAAATTTCAACCAAGATACATTTGTAACAAATTACATCACGTATATTTTTAAACAGTTACTTGAAATTTCAAAATTAAAAAAGACTAATTTTTATCTAAAAATGGAATAGTTAAATTTTCGTTTGAAAAAATTTGTTCTCAATTTTTTTTAAATTTCTACGAAACAGTTGAATATTCTACTTAATTTGTACATTTCTTACGAAACTTTTAAATCTGCAAGATAAAAAGTTGAATTTAAACAAATCAGTTTAGTTTTCAAACCGAAATTAACAATTTTTTAACAAAAAAGTTAGTTTTTACCTCAACAGATAAAATTTGAACCAAAAGGTGCAATATTTTGATAAGAAAACTAATTTTTAACTGAAAGAAACAAATTTATAACAAATCAGTTTAATTCGCAATAATACATATGAATTTTTAACTGAAAATGTAAATCTAGTACAAAATTAAGTTTTAAAAAATTCTATCAGCTTTCAACGAATTGCTTGGATTTTGAAGAAAAAATATTTTTATTTTTAAGCAATATAAAACTTTAATTTTTATTTGTTACGCATTAATTTTCAACTAAATAGAATAATAATTACCCAAAAAATTTATTTTCTACAAAAAAATTTAATTTTAATCCAGAACCGTTGAATTCTATCGAACAAGACTAATTCTCAACAAAAAGTTGAATCCTGATCTAAGCCAGATTATTTTTTAAGCTATCAGTTACATTTTTAAACAAAACAAAGAATTTTTTAGCAAACAAGACGAATTTACAACAACATAAATTAATTTTCAACGAAACAGTTGAATTTTTAACTAAGAAGTTTTATCTTCTACCAAAAAGACGATTTTTTAACCAAATAGTTGAACTTTTAACTGAAATGAATCTTGAACTCAAATATTTATTTTTAACAAAGTTGTTCAACTTCTTAGCGAATATAATAGTTAAACTTTTAGTGGAAAAAATTAATGTTCACAACACAAAAAATTTCATTAAAATGGTTCAATTGTCAACCAAAAAAATAAACTTGAAAGTAGAATGATGAATATTTTTCTAAATGAAATAAATTTTATGAACAAAGTAGGTCAATTTTAATCAAAAAGATGATTTTTAACTAAAATTATAAATCCTTAAGCAAAAAATTAACGTTTAAGAAATTTACTAAGCTTTCAATCAATGACTTGGATTTTGAAAAAAATCATTTTTAATTTTAAAGGCGCAACAGTTTAAAGTAACCAAAAAATTACAATTTTCAACAAAAGAATGAATTTTTATTTGAAATAGATTATTTTTAACCAAACAGTTAAATTTATACCCAAAAAATGGGTTTTCCACCAAAAAATACAATGTTAGTTCAAATTTTATTTGATTACTTTTTAGTGCATATCTTTCTCGTGTCTAGAAATTTTTAGCCAAATAATAGAATTTTAACATTAAAAAAGATTAATTTTTTTTAATTTATTAAAAAATACTAGTTTTGTGGGTATACTGGTTAAGATAAAGAAATTTCAATTAAAAATCCTCAACCAAAAAAGAAACATTCAAGAAACTATTTTAATTCTTCAGCTAATATTTCAACAGAAAATTTTTTTAATGTTACAAATAAAAAAGTAGAATTAAACCAACGAGTATAACGTTCAAACACACAGTTGAATTTTTAACAAAAAAAATTTTCTGTAAAAAAATACAAATTTTCAACGAAAAAGTTAAATTTTCTACCAAATTGTTTAATTTTCGAGCCGCGACTACGAATTTTCTAACCAAGAAGTTTGATTTTTTAAATAAAATTGTTAAATTTTGAAATAAATAATTCAATTTTAAAAGACTATAAAGCTCGCGATAAGTAAACAGCAATTTCAATCATTGATAATATAAAGAATAATATTGAATATAAACATTAAAGTTCCTTTTTAATGCTTAAAGCATTTTATGACACTATTTTGAAACCATTTTTTAAATTTTGTGATAATTTTTACACTTTTTTTTCAACTCTAATGTAAGTCCGAGACCTAAAAATAACGTATCTGTTAATTTATTCATTAGTTATTAAATGAATTTATTTAATTTCTTTAATTATGCTCTAATTCCTTTATATCGCTGATATTATAATAATAATATATCACTTATCAAAACTATTAAAAAACAATTTTTTAATTTCAGTCATGTTAATTTTGGCGAGTCAAAGGATAGAAAGTGTAATTGGTATTTGGATGGGAAATGTCTTTCCTTCGGAAGAGCATGATCCAACTCCAACCAAGAGAGGCGCAGCCCCAACAATAGTTGAATGGTAAGAATATTATTTTTCCACAATTAAAAATGCGATCCTGCAAGAAAATATATTTAGAACAAAAGTTCTATTCAAAAAATAAATTAAGTCTTTTATCCAGCTTCAGATCGTAAACACTAGAACGCTTTATCCGCCTTAATGGGTTTCGTAATAGGTTGATAAAAATCCCAACTTTTTTATAAAAAGTTTCATCAAGAGAAGCAATCAGGATAAAGTTTTAGAGAATTATAATCTACTCTAGGTACTGAATTTTTAATGGTTTAAGTTTAAAATTGAGCAGTAATTTATACTCACAACGGGTTGCATTAACAAGTAATAATTCGAGCAATAGTGCAAACGGTGTGAATCAAAATTCGAAATTATCTGCGTCTCATAAAGTACAGAAATTAAATTTTTGCAATGTGGATAGTTATAAGTTATTAATTATTATGCAGTGTGGAAAAATGCCTTTTTTCTCAAATTACGCACGATTGCCATATTAAAAAAAATTTTTAAAGAGTGGTTGGCACGTATTTAATATCAGCACATACTGGATAATGGATATTATTCATATTATTTATACATATAGCAGTGTTTATATTTATTATTTATATATTTTTAATACATTCATACAAAAAATAAGTTTATTATACTTCTTGTAAAAAACTAAGAGTACCTTAATATCATTCCTTATCCTTATCCACTGTGTACCAGACTCCCCTAATAGGGGTGGTAAATTTTTTTTTTTAATTCAAAACGATGTGTCGCGTCGTCTTGAAATTCGGGATGGTTATACAACTATTTTTCATAAGTTTAGCTAGTCCTACTGAAATTTCGATACGACTAGTCCATCCCATTTTTTAGCTCCCCTAATTTCTAGGGACTTTTAGACGCAGCAAATTCAAAATGACTGGGGCAAAAACGGTTGTGCATTTAAACCCTCTTTACGCACCTAAGGTTCCACGGAATTAAAAAATATATTTTGATTACACCGCTTTATAGCTTGAGCGCCAGAAGGGCTTTATCGGGGCTCCCCGTCTGCCTATAAACTAAGATATTCCTTAGGGTCATATTTGAATCCTGCTCCTGCATACAAATTTCAACCTCGTTTTAGGTGAAATTATAGATTCTTGATGATGCAGTAGCAGTTAAATTTAAGAATACCAAAATTTGAATTATTTGTTAAAAAAATGTATTACTTCGAAAAGTTTAAACAGGCTTTGTCATTCTGCGTAAAAAATTAATAAGAAAATCGTATTTGAATATTTTGCTGAACTAATTATTTCAGGAATTCTTAGAATTAAAAAATTTCTTTTAATAAATCTCTTAATTGAAAAAAAACGTTTTGATAAAATTTTCCCATTTAACTTTTACATTGTCTTTTTTATATTACCTCTATCATCCACTTTAAGTGGATGATAAGAGTGAGAGAGCGTCTAAAAAAAGGGAACCAATCTAAAACTTTTTAGCCCCAGGCATTTTGGTTTTTGAAAAAAAATTATGTGAACCACATATTTATATTCAAATTCCTGTTGAATATTTAATAAAGAAAAATTTAAAAAAAAAATTTTAAAAAGCAATCCAAATTTCAAATCACTCCTCCCATAATTTATCTGCTCTACCCCTACTTTCCAACCCCACACTTGAACCTTCTCTTACCCTCCCTTTCCCAACTTCTTCCATCTGCACTTTCCTCTTTTCTTACTTCCTCGGCGAATACTCCCTTCCCACGCCATACTCCCTATACTTTTTTTTCTGCTTCTCCACACTTCTTAGTGCCCGTTTCCTATCACCTCATCACCTGACCTGACCTACATTATCTCTCCCAATTTCCACTACTTTCCTTCCTCTTTTTACTGCGCCTATTCCCCTGCCAAAAAAGCGCCAAAAATTGAACCAAAGTTTCATATCTCTTCTGCCATAATTACAATGCTCTACCGCTACTTTCCAACCGCAAACTTCAACCTTCTCTCACCTTCCCTTTTCCAACTTCTTTCTTTTGCACTTTTCCCTTTCCTGACTTCCTGAGTGAATGCTGCCGTCCCCCAATTATTTTTCCCTGTCCTCAGTTCCTCACCCCTACCTACACTTACACTCAAATTCCCACCACTTAGATCCCTTATGGCCCCTAGTTGACTTCCATTTTCTAATTCCTTTAATTTCCCTCCTTTCGCTTCTTCCAATTCCCTTCAATCTTCCTTACTTCCCCACTCTCGTTTTCCCTAATTTCCATCCCCGCATTTTTCCACTATTTACCCTGTTTGCCTTCCTATCATTTCCCCTAGTTCCGCTCTACTCACTTATCTTACTTTTTCTTCCATCATTTCATCTAAGTCTCCTTCCCTTATTTCCGCACCTCTTACTTCTCCAGTTCCCCATCCAATCATTTCCCCTTACTTATCCTACTTGCCTTTACTTTCGCTTACTCCTTCATCCTTATTTTCCATAATTCCCTTCCCATTATTTTCTCTACGCACCTCGCTATACTTTCTACACTTTTTTTCCTACTTCCCCATACTTCCTAGTGCCCAATTCCTCTCTCTACCCCTACTTTCAAATCCTCATCCCCCCACCTTACCTACCTTATCTCTCTCAATTTCCACTACTTTCCTTCCCCTTTTACCTCCGCCACTTCCCCCACTTTCCGTCTCCTTTTTCAAATCACTTCTACTACTTCCCGTGCGTATTCCCCCTAGAAAACCTTCCCCTAATTACTGTTTTCTCCTATTTCTCATACTTCTTGCCCCTCTTTTTTTCTCACCTCCACGAATTCCGTATCTTTATTTCTCCTCACCTCACCTACTTTTCTTCCACGATTTCTCCTACTTTTGATACCCTTATTTCCCATTCACTTCCCTAGTTCTCATCCCCTTATTTACCCTGCGTACCCTCCGTCACCTATACTTCTTTTTTCCATTTCCTTCATCATTTTACCTTACGTATAAACCCTCATTTTGCCTAATACCCTTCTCCAATTTTCCACTCCCTTTTTCCGCTATCTCGTTGCTCACTCTTTGTCTAATTTTCCCCTATTACTTACCCTATTTCCTCTCCTTTATTTTACCTAAAGACCCTCCCTTTACTTTCTCTACTTCTCTTCTGTATTTACTATTTTTTCACCCCTAATTTCCTCTCATTTACGCTATTTACATATTTTCATTTTCCAGAATCTCGCCTACTTTCCGTACCCCATTTTTTCTACTTTCCGTTCCCTTATTTTGTCCTGCATATCTTCACTCTTATTTTCCATAATTCCCTACCGCAATTTCTCCTAATTTTCATCAAAATTTTTCCTTTAATACTTACCCTCCTTTCCGTCCCATTTTCCCTCGTCACTTCCCCAACTTTCCATCCCTTATTTTCCATACACACCCACCCCTTACTTCCTCTACCTCTATACCTCTCTCCACCATTTTCCATACTTCTCATCCCTCATTTCCTCTTACTTCCGCTACTTTTATATTCTTATTAGCCCTCACCTCAGCTACTTCTCCTCCTGATTTCTCCTACTTTCCGTGTACTTCTCTCTTCCATTTTCCAAACTCACGACCCCTCATTTGCTCGAAATTTTCACACTTTCTTATCCCTATTTCACCTCAACTCACCTGCTTCCCTCCTTTCATTACCCCTACTTTCCGTTTACTTATTTCCCATCACTTTTCTTCTTCTCCATCCCTTATTTCTCCTTACTTCCCACATTTCACCTCCCATTTTTACCTCACATCCCCTCCTCGAAAAATGTACAATAAAGGTTTCTACCCGAGACTACACTTAAATCTGACCTTACTGAACCTTTGAAACAAAAATTGTAACTTTTCCTCGCTGTGGGTCAGTAGGATTTCTAAAGGAGGTCAAGTTAGTATTTTTTATACGGCGATTTTGAGAAAAAGTGAAGTCTTCTCAAGATTGCTCGATTTGAAAGATGAAATTGCAGGTGATTTAAGTGGCACTTTCACCAATTTCTGATGTGATAAATGTGCAGGTTAATATTGGCCTGGGTTTCCGGGCTGATTTGGTCTGAGGTAAAGCAATTGTGGGACGTGGGCCTTGAAGAGTACGTGAACGACATGTGGAACGTGATCGACTTTGTAACGAACTCGTTATACGTGGCGACAGTGGCACTGAGGGTGGTCGCTTACTATAGGGTACAAAAGGAAAATGAGGGTCGTGAACCCGGTTCCGTTATAGAACTTCAACGAGAACAGTGGGACACGTGGGACCCGATGCTTATCTCTGAAGGACTCTTCTCAGCTGCCAACATTTTCAGGTTCATTATTATCGATTATATAATCTCATCAACTCAGAAATCCGAAAATTATCATCCTTTAATTTCTTCTTATATATATATTTTTTTTTTACCAGCGAGGGGAGACCACCTTTTGTGTTGTGAATTTTAGTTTCTGATCATCATTTGTTTAACTAAAAGCTTCTTACCTGAGTATTAATTAGCATAATCAGTAATATTATATTCTTCGCCCTTTTTGAGAAAATTGACTTTGCAATATTCGCTACAGTCCATATATAGTTTTAGCGAAAAACAAAAATTGAAGCAAGTGAAAAAAGGTCAGTTTTACTATGAAAAAATGCATGAAAAATTAATATATGAAAACTTTTTGAATATTATTGAAAGGAATTATATTTATAAAAATTGTAATAAATAAAATAAAAAATGCAGACACAGAGAATCGAACGCGCAACCTTTTGGATATAAATCCGAATCTCAAAAGTAAAATTCACAATTGGTGGTATCCCCTTGTGAGTTGACAAGCACAGTAAGGTGCCTCATAAAATCCTTTGATTTCATGAATTTTCTTCTTTCAGTCAGCAAATAATTCTCTATTTTAGCCAGAATAAAAAAAAATACATAATAATGGTGGTAAAGGAGGTCTCATTGCTGAAAATTCCATTTTTTATGTTTTTAAATTTTCATTTTTACAGCTATCCCATATTGTACAACACATGAAATTCCTTTTCAGCATACCATGCGAATATCAAATTCTTTTTCGTCATAAAAAGTTTTTTAATGTTAGTAATAAAACCCTTGAAGTTGCAATTTTATGATAAAATTAAAACTAAGAAGTCAAATTCAACCACAAACATTTTCTCGAATGATGAAAAACTTTCCGGAAAGATATTCCGGAATACTGATTCTACTATTTAAGAAATGTTTTCAAAACAATTTAAAATCGATTAATTCTTGTAAAAGGAAAGTCTACGAAACCTTATTTTTGGGATTTAATTTAAAAAAATGAAACACTTTTCATCTCATATAACAAATAAGGAAGTATTTGCATTATTTGGCTGGTAATTCATAATATACATAATTTACATAATTAATCATTTGAAAGGTTTCATGGAAATAAAAAATTCAAACCATTTTAAAGAAAGGTTTAAATTGTTGAAAATTTTCAAAAGTAATTAAAAACATTCATGTATTTCAAAGAATTTAAATCAACATTTAGATTTTATAAGAATCTTAAAATAAAAGTTTGAAGCTTTTCGAGAATTTCGCATGTTTTAAAAATAATAAATTATATTTTATTAGAATTTTTTCAAAATTTGAAATGATTTTTTGACGGTAAAAAATTAATTTAAAAACACTATTAAAAAAGATTTTTTAAGATTTAAAAAGATTTTGAAAATGTTCAAAAAAACAATCGGCACTTTCTTAAACATTTTTTTAATTTTCATAAATGTTTGAAAATTGTATAAATAACTAAATTCAATTCATAAAATATTGAAAAATTTTAGAAGTTATAAAGGGATAAAATATTTTAAATCATTGAAAGAATACCGAAAATTTATCATTAACGTTTCAATATTTCAAACCTTCTACAAGTCCTAAATATATTTTAAACTGATCCGAATTTTTCGTAAAATTTTGTAACAACCCTTTAATTAAAAAAGCGTTCCTAATATTTTTCCAGATACTTTTTGGACATATCTGACATCTTTAACAATCATTTTAAATTCTCCAGAATTATGAAAACATCATATTTTATACAATCTTGAAAATAAATAAATTAAAAAAATAAATAGTTTTTTAACATTTTCTTTCTACCTTGGCTAAAAAATCTTTTTTGTTTGTAGATTCAATTATTTTGTTGAAAATTTGTATTTTGTAGTTAAATTGAACTGCTTTTGATTTAAAATAAAAATATTTTTAGTTGAAATATATTATATTCCATTTTTTGTTAAAATTCTTATTTTTGGTTGAAAATCTAACTATATGGGGTTTTACCTTTTTTTATTAAATATTTAAGTGATATATCTTAAAAAATAAAAAAATAAATAGTATTTATAAGTGATATTTTACATAAGAAGTAATTTTTATTTGCAAATCGTAAAACTATACTCACGTGATCAATGATCCAAATAATTAATAAAAAGAAAAGTACGACAGACTTTTCTTTAACAAGAATTTTTTTAATTTCTTGAAGTAGTAGAAGTTGTTGTCAGTGAGGCAAGTAGTACTTCCCGAAAGCTTCACCTTTAAAGAAATGCTCATAAGGAAAAAAATTAACGGTCGCATAGCAAAGATAAGAGATTATTTTCTCGCCAAAAGAAAGGTAATTTCAAACTGAAAATTTTAGAAAATTTTCATCAGATGTGAACCTTAACTTTTACCTTCAATCAATTGTACCGAGAACAAAAAAACACACGTTTTTTATTTTAATAAACACAACAGATTTTTTTAAATAAAATTTTATTTATACAGCTCTTTGAAACTAGTCTACATATTTTCCGTGAATCCGTATTTGGGTCCCCTCCAAGTTTCTCTGTCAAGAATGGTAATGGACATCATGAAGTTCTTCTTTTTATACGTGCTCGTTCTCTTCGCCTTTTCCTGTGGTGTGTAATAAACCTTAATCTTTTTTACGTGCCATTTTAATGCGCTCGATTTTTATTTAAAGTGCTTTTTTATGTGTTTGGATTCCAGGACTCAATCAACTCTTATGGTACTATGCAGATCTAGAGAAGAAAAAGTGTCCAACTGCATCACCCCATCCTCAAAATGCAAACGTGACCAACATGGATCCAAATGCTTGCATTGTCTGGCGAAGATTTGCAAAGTATGTGTCAGCAATTGTTTATTTCTTATTTAAATTTAAATATAAGAAGATCGATTTTACATCTAAAAGGAGCATCACTGAATTTATATTTCAATGAAAAAATTTATTTTTAAACTTGAAATAGTGGAATTCATCCAAAAAAGATCAATTTCCAACACACAAAAGAATTTACATTAAATTATTTACGATATTTATCTGGTCAAAACCATAACACCAAAAATATGTTTCAACAATATAGTTTAATCCTTTACCGAAACAGACTAACTTTAAACCAAAATGCTAAATTTTTAAAAATTGCGTGTATTTTTATAGAAATGGATACATTTTCAAAAAAAATACATTTTTCAACAAATCCAGTGATTTTTTAACAACATAGATACATTTCCAATCAAAGAATTGAACTTTAAATGAAAAGATCAGATGAACTTAATTAACTAAAATAAAGTTCAACCAAAGAAAAAATTAATTTATAACAGAGTAGATCAATTTTTAAACAATCAGTTAAGTGTAATATTAATAGTAATTTTCAATGATTATAGTAATAACAATGGTGGAATTCTCAACCAACAGATAATAATTTTCAACCAAACAGTTTAATTTTTAATAACAAAAATATCAAATTTTTAACAAAAGAGATCAATTTTCAAATAAAAAAATTAATTTTAACAAAATAGTTTGGAAAAAATTTAAAAATATTTTATAAATTTCCAAAAATCTTCCAATGCTTTACAATAATCTCAATCTCTTCCTGAAATTCCTAAATTCCGCAAACATGAATAAAATTTTCTAGGAATCCTGAGAAAAATTTCTTATTTTCGTCAAACCTTTCAAAATTCTTTAAAAGATTTGAATATTTTTTTGAAATCTTTGAAAATTTAGACGTTTGTGGACTATTTAAAAAATTTATATATTTTTTTGTAGTTGTTCAAAACTTATATGCCTTCCAAAAATATTTTGAAATCATTGGAATCATTGAAAAATCTGAAAAAATTTCTCACTATTTGGCAAGCCGATTGAAATTTTAATAATTTAAAAAATTTTTTGTTTATGGAAGAAAAGTTTTTTTAAAACTTTTTTTGGAAACAAACAAAGTTTATGAAAGTAAATCTTGAAGCATGATTTAAAAGTACACATATTTTTCGTCGAAACATAATATTTAAAAAATGACGAAAAAATTAATTTTGTAAACTTCTACGTAAAGTTGCAAAAAAAAATATTTTTAATTAAAATTTTTTTTTAAGGATCCTGAAACATGAGTGATTTTTACATAAGATCCTCAAAAAACTGTTTAAACGAAATCCGCAAAAATTAAAAGAACATTTTTGATTATACTTAAAAATAAGTACGTATTTCCTTAGTTTATTAAAAAAAAATCACAAAGAAAAATGTTGGGAAAAGAATTATTTGCCAATATTGAAAAACGTTTGAAAATAACGTTTTCTCTTTTATTAATAATGCTTTGAAACAAGCAGAAATAACTTTTATCGTGATATAAAAATTAATAACCTGAAAATCTTTAATTGCAAGAGTTAATGGTGCAGGAATTAGGCAATAGTTATTGTTCGGTCAGATAGTGCCTCTGGACCTTAAGTTGGTTTATCTTGATTTTATTGTGCGTGCCATGCTGCCTTGTTGTCTTACATGGTCTTCGACAGATCATAGTTAATTGCTTTTTCGGCGGACCATTGTCTGACCGCGTACTGCGATCGTAAACTGTAGGAAAACTTGTAAGCGGTCGCCTATCCCTGCAGGGTCGCGTCGAGTCTTTCACTTCTTCGTGAGTAGTCGAACGTAGGAGTTCTCCTTTTTGCACTCCTTCTCATGTGCGCTTGACCTAGTTTCTATTTCCTGTGCCTCGTCCTGTGGCAGATCATCGTTGTGATCACTCATGTGTGAAGTGCTACCGTTGCTTATGATGGATCATTATCATGTGGATCACCGCTTTTATTTGGATCAATACTGTGGATCAGCACTTGGATTCCCGATTCCCGTTATTGGTTTGTGTGAACTGGGTTGTGGTTAGTTTGCTTTTCTATATATTAGTGTACAATTATAAAGACTTTTTAATCCACTCACTGAGTGGAGGTTTTTTATTGCCAGGTTTAATAAACTTTAAAATCTGTTCTTCACCGTAAGTAATAATGTTTTGTTTTGGCCTACCACTCTCGTCCAAATTCAAGCTCTCTTTCATTGGAATATGATTTAATTGCAAAAAAATTTTGGTCCTTTGAGCCGGATGAGAGAGAGTGTTGAGCCTTTGAGAAATTGAGAGGTGGATCATGGTGTTGTAGTAGTTGTTCGTCATGCAGAGTATTACTTTAATTTAGGATTAACGCAAGTTCATTTCATTTGCCTTTAATTTTGGGTGATGTTGGATAAATTCCAGCTTACATTAAGTGTCGATACACGTTAAGTTAACATAACTTCCGTCTCTTTGAAAGGGTTATCGGCGCTTCAAGAGTCTCGTATGATAAAATTGAGCGAATACATACGCGTTTCAAGGGTGGTACTTCGGGAAGCCATATACGCAGTATTGTTGAACAGCGACTCGCGTCTATTGCACAAATTTGGGAAGAGCTTCGCGCGACGCATGCTAAATTCATTGCAAAGGAAAGTGCCACTCAGATAGGAAATGTATACGAATCCCTTCAAGACAAAATGCTGCGAGCTCTGGAGGAGCTGCGGAGAAGTTGTGTGCATTCAGCGATAAGGCTAAGTTAGTATATGAATTGGCCAGCCGCTTAGACTCTGAATCTCGTAAGCTGTAGGAGGCTGATCTTAGTGTAAAGGATCGCCAAGCTGTCTCAAGTGCTTCGTCAGCCTCAACGGATTTAAAAATACTGGATGGTTTTCTCAGTTTTCATGATTTCACAGAATTCTTTAAACGTCACTCTCATGTACCCTGCATAATTGCTCCGGACAGTAAGACCAATAATAGACTCATCCCAACTCATTCATAATCTGAGACAAATCGCAAACGTATTTTGCATGCCAGTTTCAGTTTTAATACGCATAGTAGATCAGCCCTTCTATTCCCACTCTGTAAGGGAGGACATTATATCACTACATGTCCTGAGTATCAAGGAAAGCCCCCCAATGAACACCACTAAGAGGTGTATCGCCTACATTTGTGTTTTAATTGTTTGGGTAACCATCGTTCAAAAAATTGTTAATCTAGGAATAGGTGTTCAGCGTGCAAAGGAAAACACCATTAGTCGATTCACGACGCATCCCCGAAACGAGTAACCCCTTTCGAGAATCGCAATAAGAGGGCTGGATCACATGGAGAAAATTCCAGAAGCCGAAATAAATAACACGCTAGCTTGGTTCATTCCACATCATCCCGTAGTACAGCCCACACCCACTCATTGGAAATTTCGCGTGGGCTTGGACGCATCACGACAAACCTCTAAAGAGCACTGGCTGAACGAATTTCTCATTGAACGCCCCACTTTTCAAAGTGATATTTCCTTTTTTATTACTTCTAAATTGGCGAGAGTATCGACACGTCTTCACCGTTGATATAGTAACGACATTTCGCTAAATTTGCGTGTATCCTGATAATTAAGATCTGCAGAGAATTCTTTGGACTCCAGGATCTGAGAAACACCCGGTGGACTATCGACTGACAACTTAGCCATTCGTACACGGACTCAATTAGCATCAGCTGAATGTCATAGATTCCCTCTTGGAGCATGTTGCATTAGGCATAATACCTGTGTGGACGAAATCTTCGTGGGAGTGGATAATCTTCAGCTTACGATAAAAAAGCGAGACGATTTATGGAAACTTTTACATTTGGTTGGAATCAAGCTGTATAGATGGGCGGATAACCAACCTGAGCTTTGGCATCATCGCGATCAGCTAGAAAATATCGATAAGCATATTGACCTGAACAAATCAGTCAAGACTTTAAGCTTGCGTTGATATTTAGCGACAGATACGTTTGGAGTAAGTATCACAGAAATGAAATCTGCCGCTAAGCATCCTACCAAAAGATCTATCCTGTCAAAAATATCGAAATTATGCGATTCTCTCGGCTGGCTTGCTTCCACCACAGTCACTACCATAATCGTAATGCAAGATCTATGGATCCTAAAATGTGACTGGGATTCGCCTCTAACTGAGGAAATCATTGAACGATGGAATAATTACTGCAATTCAATTACATCTCTCTCAACTCTTTCTATCAGTCGCTGGTTGGGAGCCTCTCTAGACTTTGAAGGTCAACTTCACGGATTTGCTAATGCTTCATACAGCCGTATGCTGCTGCTGTACACCTCAGACTGCCAAGGAGTAAAGGTCTTTGCAGGGTCTCACTCCTAATCGAAAAACCAAGGTCAGTCCTCTGAAAACCATTAGCATTCCGAATCTCGAGTTAAGTGCTGCGGCTTTGCTTGCAAAATTAATCTATCATTTAAGGGACTTATCGTGCTTCCAAACTGTATCTGTTTATGCCTGGTCCAACAGTCAAATCTTTTGTTCTGACTACGAAAGCATACATGACATTTGAAAATCTTCGTAGCGAACCGCGTATTATTTATTCAAACTGAGTTGCCCTCGGCTGAGTTATGGCGGAATGGTCCAAAATGGCTCACCCGTTTTCAGAAAGAATGGTCCAAGCAGCCAGACCCTGGGCGAGTGCCGCACATTCAAGGCCCAGAAAGTAAACCGGAAATTCTAAAGCGATATTCAAGTTTAACTTGGGTGGTCCGAATCTTAGCATATTGTCGTCAACCTCTCGTTAGATTACGCAAATGTCAAAACGGAGAACCTGACTCTGGCGCCTTTCTCACCGCGTCAGAGAATGCTGACGCTCGCTTCGCGGTCATTCGTATAATTTAAGCACAACATTTTTCTTTCTAAATCGCGTTGTTAAATTGTGAGCGATCGTTAATCACAGGGAATCCGCTCAGAAAATTGAATCCCATTGTGGTAAGGGAGGATGGGATTTTGCGAGTTGGGGAACGCCTGTCACTTGCTGACCTTTCTCATGAGGCCAGGCACCCTTCAATTTTAACTTATTCACCAGCTCTAATTTGTCTCTTCTTTCATCAAGCCCAACTTTCCTCTCTACATGTTAGGCCTACACTAACGCTAAGTTTCTTGCTTCGACATACATGGATTTTGGGTAGGTCACGACTAGTTAAGCTTGAAATAAGAAGTTGTGCAACATGTCAACGTGTTAAACTATGCTACAACAGAGTTACACCTTCTCGACACTTTAACATCTCTGGCTTAGAATATACTGAACCGATTCAAGTGCGCACAACAAAAGTAAGGGGCATCGCTCATAAAAGATTACATTGCTCTCTTCGTATTCCTTTCCACTCGTGCAATTCATCTGGAAGTCGTAAGTGACTCAGCTACGGCTTTCTTTTTGGCTGTTTATCGAAGATGTATCGATAGACGCGGGATTTTCCGGCGCCTCTATTCTAACAACGGAACCACTTATAAAGGTGCTGCTCAAAAACTTCGAGAAAGGTTTGCTACCGCCTCCAAATTCTACGGTAAAGTGGCAGCGATACTTGCTAATGAAGGGAACGACTGGACGTTCATTTCACCAAACATGCCTCATTGCGGAGGATTGTGGGATGTCATAGTGAAATCTTCCAAACATCATTTAAAAAACGTGATAGGGGACCTTAAGCTCACATTTGAGGAATTATCCACAGTACTAGTGGCAATAGAGGCTTGTTCAAAATCTCGCTCATTATACCCCCTCACTAACGAATTGGACGACTTGCCTACACTCACTCTAGCCCACTTCCTAGTTGGAGACCCGCTGGGCCTCCTTCCTGATGCAGGAATTTTAGAAGTACCTAAAAACCGGCTATCACGATTCCAGTTGCTTTAGCGCATTCGAAACAACTTTTGGAAACATTGGTGATCTGAATATCTTCATCATTTCCAAGAGAGAGGCAAATGTCGTGATCCAACGGAGAACTTCTTAGTCGGACAACTCGTCCTAGTAAAGGACGAGAGATACTTACCGATAACATGGCTATTGGGACGAGTGATTCAAGTACATTCCGTTCTTGAGGGCTTAGTAAGATTCGTGACAATTAAGATGGCAACTACCACTTTAAGTCGCTAAGTCGTGCGCCTCAGCCCTCTGTTCCTGCCATCATCATAACCTGTTGCGGTACCGGTATTCGCGAATTTATGTCTATGTGTAGAAAGCAGCTCACGCATCGATGTCACAATTATTCGTACTGAGGACGAAGACGGGCAGCATGTGCGGTCAAATCATGCCTGCGGACCTTGAGTTGGGTTACCTTGATTTTATTGTGCGTACCATGCGGGATTGTTGTCTTCCATGGTCTTCGACCGAACATAGTTAATTGGTTCTTAGCCGGACCATTGTCCGGGCACGTACTGCGATCGTAAACTTTAGGAAAACTTGTTGACGGTCGTCTATCCCTGTAGGGTCGCGTCGTATAGTCTTTCTCATGTGCGCTTGACCTAGTTTGTATTTCAGATTACGGTTGTGTGCACTCGAGCTGTGCCTCGTTCCGCGGCGGATGGTCGTTGTGATCACTCAATTGTGAAGTGGAAACAGTTGCTTACGATGGATCATTATCATGTAGATCACCGCTTGTATTTGGATCAGTACTGTTGATCACCACTTAGATTGTCGATTCCCGTTATTGGTTTATGTGAACTGGGCTTTTGTGAGTTTTCTTTTCCATTTATAACTGTAGAAGTGTAAAGGCTTTTTCCTCCACTCACTGAATGGAGGTTTTTATTGACAGGATCAATAAACGTTAAGTTCTGTTCTTTACCGTAAGTAATAGTGTTTTGTTTTGGCCTACCTCTTTCGTCCAAATCCGAACTCTCTTCCATTGGAATACGATATAATGGCAAAAATAGTAATTGATAGATAAACAAACTAAAGAGCCACTAAAAGTCATATTTACGCAGTATCGCAATCAATCAGGGATTCTAAAAAAATGTACGCGACATATCGTCATCACAACTTTTACATAAAAAAGGATCAGTCATTAATTATTTATTGTAATTAATATTTACTCATTATGAGTCTAATTTTATTTAATTTTCCAAAAAAGCTTGTTCGAGACCATACAAACGCTTTTTTGGGCTGTTTTTGGATTAGTGGATCTAGAAAGTTTCGAATTAGATGGCATCAAAATCTTCACTCGATTTTGGGGGATGCTCATGTTTGGAACCTATTCCGTAATCAACATCGTTGTCTTACTAAATCTCCTCATTGCGATGATGAATCACTCCTACCAGCTAATTTCGGTATTATGAACAATTTCACTTCCTTATTTGCTATAAAATCTTTTTTTTTTAAGTTCAAACACTAATTTCAAAGTAAATATTAATTATAACTAAAAAAAAGCATTCAGGAAATTGAGAAATTAATGTTTAAAGGAACGGGCCGACGTCGAGTGGAAATTTGCAAGAAGTAAACTTTGGATCAGTTATTTTGAGGAAGGTGGTACTGTACCACCACCCTTCAATATAATTCCTACGCCAAAAAGTGCCGGATACATCCTAATGTGGATTTATAAAAAACTATGTGGCCACAGTAGAGCAGCGAAAAAGGAACACATGCGAACAATCAGGGTAAGGATTGCGTTTTTTTATTATTTATATAATAGCGAAAACTTTGAAGGAAGAAAATGATCGACAACGTTTTTCTTTCAGAGAAGAAAAAACATATGGAAAATTCTAAGGATTACAGATCTCATCAGCGGAGCAATTCTCTTTTTCCAGAGAAAACAGCAGCAGGGATTGAAGCGAGATTACCGGTATCAGGGCATTATGAGGAATCTCGTAAGACGATACGTAACAGTAGAGCAAAGAAAAACTGAGGGCGAGGGAGTGACTGAGGACGATGTCAACGAAATCAAGCAGGACATCAGCGCCTTTCGATGCGAGCTCATCGAGATCCTCAAAAATTCGGGGATGAACACTTCCACGGCATCAGGAGCTACTGGTAAGTCTCAGGATCCTTTTATTTTTTTTTATTTATTAGTACTTTAATCTTTGGAAATGCTAACAGTAAAGGGGTTGGTAAATAATGTACGAATTAATTAATTTAAGGTTTGAGAATTTTTATACGACTAGGTTCTCTAGAACCGCGGAAAAGTCTCTACTTCAGTATATTATTTAGAATTGTTTTAAATTCCTTTGAATTCTTTGGAGGTATATTTATTTTTGTATTCTTTTGTATTGTTTGGGAAAGGCCTTGGAACTATTTTAGGTTTTTTTTAATTTTCTAAAATCACGGAAAATCTATTAAATCTTTGAATACTCTGAAATTCTAAAATATGATCATTTTTTTTAATTATCCTAATTCCATAAATACTCAAATTCTTCACATTCTCTTAATTCCTTAAATTTCATAAATTACCAATACGTCTTTAATTTGATGAATTTGCCGACTTCATTGAAATTTCTCATTTCTTTGGTTTTTCTTAATTATTTTAATTTCCTGAATTATTTTATTTTGCTGAATTTCTTGAATTCCCAGCAATAATTTAATTTTCTAAATTTTGAAAATTGGCCAAAAGCCTTCAATTTGCGAAATTCTTTCAATTTGCTGAATATTCGAAATTATTTCAATTTTCTGAATTTATTTAATACACTAAAATTTTGAAATTTATGAATTCGTTCAATTTGTTTGGTTCTTGGAATTTCTGAATTCCTTCAATGTGCTAAGTTACTTGAATTCCCTGAATTTGTCATGGATTACTTGAATGTTCTAAATTCCTTGAATTCGCAGAATTTTTTAATTTTGCTTAATCCCCGAATTCCTTGATTTCTTTAAGTTCCTGGAATTTTTCACATTCTGTAAATTTTCCTAATTCTCTGAATTTCTTCATTTTCAGCATGTCTTTAATTTTTTAAATTCTATCCTTTTTCTGTACTTTTTCAAATTCTTTAATGCACTGAAATTCTTGAATGTGCTTAATTTCTTCATTGTGCTAAATTCTTAGAATTTTCTGAATTCCTTGAATTTGCCAGATTCTGTTAATTCCTTCGATTTCATAAATTCTTTTAATTTGCTAAATTTGCTGAATTTCTTCAATTTCTTTAATTTCTTAACGTTCCGCAATACTAGAACTTTCTGAATTATTTGAGTTTGCGGAATTATCTAAATTTTCTGAACTCCTTTATTGTTCTAAATTTCTTAAATTCTTTAACTTTCCTTGAATTCCCTGACTCCTCCAATTCTTTAAATACTTAAACTTTTTGAATTCTGTGAATTTACGGAATTCCTTCATTCATTTCCTGAATTTGCTAAATTAGCTATTTCCTTAACTTTTCCTAATTCCTTCTATTCTATAAACTTTCGAGATTCCTTTAAGGTACAGAATTTCTTGGAAATGCAAAATTCCTTGCATTTGATTAATTCGTGAAGTTTGCTGAATTGTTTTAATTATCTGATTTTTTTAATTTGATAATTTTTCCAATTCTCTGAATTCTCTGCATTCTCTAAATTCTCTGTTTATTGTATAGAATTCATGACAATAAAGTTAGGAATACAGCGACCAAATTTGAAAAAAGCACCATAAAATGAAAGTTTCAGCGCGCCTAGGGCGCGCGACTGTTGCGGCTCCTGCTTCGCGCTCGATAATATATTCATCTCCCGCTTCGCGCTTGATAATGTATTTTTCTCGTCCTACCAGCTCGGTCTTCGTGCAAAGACTTTTTATAACTAAAGGTCAAAACATCGAGAACGTTCATTGGTGATCGTGAATTCTCTTTTTTTAAAGCCCCTTCGGCTTTAACGAACACATTCTCATCACGTATCTCGTGATATTGTCTCTGAAATTGTGGACGTAGTTTCATGGCCTCGTTTAATAAAAATGCGCATTCTTTATACAAATTTTGTTAATTATCATTTTATTGCAACTTTTGCCGTTTGGCGCTGTCCTGGTAATAATAGACGAACTCACGGCGCTGTTCTGGCAATGTACGTAAATACTGTTCAAAATATTGAAAGGTTGAAGACAGTTCAGTCAATGAATACAAGACTGTAGATCAGTCTAATTATGAAAGGAAAAGCCAGACAGCTACTAAAGGCAATGTAATGAGACTGCCCTGTCATTGTGAAGATTTTTTAAAATAATCAAGGCAAAAGGTATTCTGAACTACCAAAGATATTTTTTAGTCCAAATAATTAAAATAAGACTATAGTTCAGTCCAACCAACAAAGGCATAAATAACATTAGTCCAGTCAGTTAAGACGAGACTATAAAACAGTACAGACAATAAAGGCAAGACATGCTATTAGTCCAGTCAGTTAAGACAAGAATATAAATCAGTTCAACCAACAAATTCAAGATATGTTATTAGTCCAGTCATTTAAGGCAAGACTATAAAATAGTCCAACCAACAAATGCAATATCTGCTATTAGTCCAGTCGGTTAAGACAAGACTATAAATCAGTTCAAAAAACTGAGGCAAGATATGTTATTAGTCTAGTCGGTTAAGACAAGGCTATACATCAGTCCAACCAATAAATTCAACACATTTTATTAGTCCATCCGGTTAAGACAAGGCTGTAAATCACCCCAACCAACAAATGCAAGACATGTTATTAGTCCAGTCGGTTAATACAAGACTGCTAGATACAAATATAATACAAGACTCTAGATAAGTCGAACTAACAAACTCAAGACATGTTATTAGTCCAGCCGTTTAAGACAAGACTATAAATCAGACCAACCGACAAATAGAAGACACGCTATTAGTCCAGTCGGTTAACACAGGACTATAAATCAGTTCATCTAACTAAGGCCAGACATGTTTTTAGTCCATTCGGTTAAGACAAGACTATAGATCAGTCCAACCAAAAATTTCAAAACATGTTATTAGTACAGCCGGTTAAGACAAGGCTATAAATCAGTCCAACCAACAAATGCAAGACATTCTATTAGTCCATTCGGTTAAGACAAGGCTGTAAATTAGTCCAACCAACAAACGCAAGACATGTTATTAGTCCAGTCGGTTAATACAAGACTGCTAGATACAAATATAATAGAAGACTCTAGATAAGTCCAATTAACAAACTCAAGACATGTTATTAGTCCAGACGGTTAAGACAAGACTATAAATCAGACCAACTAACAAATAGAAGACACGCTATTAGTCCAGTCGGTTAACACAGGACTATAAATCAGTTCATATAACTAAGGCCAGACATGTTTTTAGTCCATTCGGTTAAGACAAGACTATAAATCAGTCCAACCAACAAATTCAAGACATTCTATTAATCCATTCGGTTGAGACAAGGTTATAAATTAGTTCAAAGAACTAATTGAAGACATGTTATTAGTCCAGTCAGTTACCACAAAACTATAGATCAGTCCAGCCAACAAATTCAAGACATGTTATTAGTTCAGTCGGTTAAGACTAGGCTATACATCAGTCCAACTAACAAATGAAAGACATGCTATTAGTACATTCGGTTAAGAAAAGACTCTAGATCAGTCCAACCAACAAATTCAAGACATTCTATTGATCCATTCGGTTGAGACAAGGTTTTAAATTAGTTCAAACAACTAATGCAAGACATCTTAATAGTCCAGTCAGTTAAGACAAGACTATAGATCAGTCCAACCAACAAATTCAAGACATGTTATTAGTTTAGCCGGTTAAGTCTAGGCTATACACCAGTCCAACTAACAAATTAAAGACATGCTATTAGTCCATTCGGTTAAGACAAGACTATAGATCAGTCCAACCAACAATTTCAAAACATGTTATTAGTACAGCCGGTTAAGACAAGGCTATAAATCATTCTAACCAACAAATGTAAGACATTCTATTAATCCATTCGGTTGAGACAAGGTTATGAATTAGTTCAAACAACTAATGCAAGACATGTTATTATTCCAGCCGGTTAAGACAATGCTATAAATCAGTCCAACCAACAAATGCAAGACATGCTATTAGTCCAGTCGGTTAAGCCAAGACTATAGATCTGTCCAACCAGCAAATTGAAGGCATGTTATTAGTCCTACCGGTTAAGACGAAACATAGTTAGACGAGTCATAGCTGTTATGATAATCTCATAGGGCATTCAAAAATTAAAGTTTTCCTTCTAAAAAAATGTTATACAAGACACTCCATCTTTCTTTTCGATCCCTAACAACGTCTGCCAAAGCGCAACCACGATGTACAGTTTTTACACAAACATAAAACCTTCTCATTAAGACGAATGTAAAAATAATATGAAAAAAGTGTTTCTAAGAAAATATTCAGATCTAATTTGAGCAAAAAAATTTTAAAGAAGATGTTTTTGCAGCTTGTAACTTTTGCCCAAAAAGTTAATTGTTTTGATCTTCAATCTTATTTTTCACGATTAAAATAGAAACTACCTATTATGTTAAAAAACCATTAATAATCATTTTTTTTGCTCTACTTTCGGTGAAAAAATGTTATCTTTTATTTTTTCTCAGCTTGTGTTTGTGTCCAAAAGTATAATTTTTGTATTTTTATTGTTTTTTATAAATAATACAAAAATTAAGGGTACTATTCAAAAGTATTTATCAAAAAATTTGTAGATATTTTTGGACACAAAATGTTTGTCTTATCATATTTTTCGTATTCTGCACAGTATGATCGCAAAATGCAAATTTTGATTTTTGAATATTTTTTGCCCTGTCAAAATTTGAATTGTCAATTTTTCTAAAAAGTTTATAAAGTTGTTTTGATAATCTTTTAGGGCTTTCAAAAAATAACATTTTTCTTTGCTTGACTTTTTTTAATATATAATTTTTTTTTATCAAAAAAAGTTATTGAGAGAAAATGTTCGTCCTTTCAAGTACTATGAATAAAGGTACCGAGAATTTTTGAATCATAAAAAAATTTTATCCAAAATGGCTAACTAACGAAGTTGACCTTCATTGTTCGTCGTCAAACAAGTGTACCATGGCCGAATCTAACAGATTAATTTTTTCAAACTTTAACGTGTTTACAGGTAGACAGACAGATACATTCGTAAGAACCTGTTTTCTGCATTCAGGAGGTCTCAAAACGTAGACCTTTTGACAAAAACTGGGGCGGGTGGGGGGTGGTAAAATTTTACACAAATACAATACCTTGTCTGATGAGAATCTAAAAATTAATTTTTTGAACTCGACACACGAACCGAAAAAGAAATTAAAGCGAAAACTTGGCATCCTGTAAAAAAGTTCTTTATAGTTTTGAGTTTTGAAAAAAGTGGTCTCAAAAATATCCAAAATGCGCTGATTTTTAAATTTGTATCCAAAATGGTTGGCTTAAAAACTAGATCTTTAGTTTAGGACAACAAAAGAGTGTAACAAACGGCAATGTAATAAAAATATTTTTTAAAAGTTATCCACGTCTCAAAACGTGGACATTTGACAAAAACTGGGTGGGTCAAATTTTACACAAATCTAATACCTTGTCTAATGAGAATGTGAAAAAAGATTTCTTCTTAAAAAAAATATTCCCAAAAAAATCAAAAAGAGGGAAAAAATCAGAAGGCAACCAACCAAACCCCCTTAAGATGTAATCGACATATTTAAAGAGGAACTGGTTGGTTGCCTTGCTATTTTTCTTTTCTCTTTTTTATTTTTCTCCAAATATTCTTTTGATTGAAAATTTTTTTTAGTAATTTGTATGAAAATGACAATAGGAGCTTTTTATGGTGATTGTCCAAATTTGATCGTTAGATTCTTGGTTTTATTTTCAGGAATCCTATACATTAACTTGAGTATTGGGCGTTAAAAAATATTTTAAATTTGAATATAATCTGATTTAAATTCCTTAAATTTTTAATTCAGAGCTTTTAAAGAAGAATGCAAAGCAGCGAGAATCATCCCTTCAACATGCATCATTTTAGAATGTCAGAATTAAAAAAAATCCTGAAAATTAATGGAATCCGGAAAAATAATACAGAAATACAATAATAAAGAAAAATTTAAGGAAGTTAAAAGAGTTCAAAGTAATTCAAACGAATACGTAGAGTCTAAAGAACTCAAAATAATTCAAAGGAATTGTTTGTGACTTTGAAGCAATTTTATTGTATTCAATAAATTCAAGTGTATTGTAAAGGAACTCTTAATAATATACTAAAACTGAGTCTTCTATGCACCGCGTAATAATATAAAATTGTAAAGGGAAATATTTTTTAAATCATCAAGAAATTTGGGGAACTTTAAATCGAGAAATTGCCAAAAAATTCTGGTGAGATTCCTCATAATGTTCCACATAATTCGCTAGCATAAAATTTTTAGGACATTTCCAAAAAAACTTTAAAAATCTAACCAAATTTGAGTGGATTCTTTAGTTTATAACAGAGAAGTACACTGACAATCGTGTTGGAATTTTCTCTCCGTTTTTTCATTGTCTTATTCAATTAGGAAGGAATGGATAGAATTCGGCACGAAATAAAAATTTGTTATAAATCTCGCAGTTTTTCCAAAGATATATTACGTAGTTGAGCACTTAATTTGCCTGATTTGTATTAATTTTTGACTCCTCTCACACAGTTAATAAACGAATCTTTTTCCAGTGCATGTCTTTGGTACTGTTTGGTGCCTCGTCCTGATTTAATTTATTTATAATTTATTTCTGTTATTCTTCAGTTTTTTTGTAGTTCCTTTAGTTCTTCCCTTGGTTTCTGTTTGCCTTGTAGACGGTAGCGTGAAAGAGTTGTCCATAGGTGCTGGTGGCAAGAAGAATCGTCAGAAGGAGCGAAGGCTGATGAAGGGTTTCAATATCGCTTCACAACCCTCTGGAAGTGGGCCTCTACCGCCAGTTTCAGAATTTGTAGCTTCTCTCGAACAAGCTCAAAGTGATGAACAATCTCATGAGCTTTTTGGAAGTACTCTTAGTGCTATTTTTGGATCTGGTACCACTGCTAAAAAGCATCCTCATCACACCAGCACCAATAGTGTCCCAGGACTTGGAACTGCAGTTAGACCAAGCAGAGACTCAAGACCCGGCTCCAGAAAAAGACGCTGGGGAACTATCATCGAAGCTGCTAAAGCTGGAAGAGTCTCCAGACTCATTGGTAATAATTATAAGACATCATCAATTATTTTTGAATGTTTCAAGTTCGCCACTGACTGGAAAAACCGGGAATTTTTCAAAATTGTTCTTATTTTTGCAAGAAATATCGTATTGCGCTTTATAAACAAAGTTATGGATATTTAAGATATCGAAGTTATTGTTTCTTTCAAATACTAATGATCCTGCTATATTTGAAAACGAAAATTTATTTTTCAGATATTTAACATGATAATTACATAAGTCACCAAAAATATCAATAATAACTAATAATTGAAGCGTGTTTTACAACAATGCCATAAGTGTGTACCACTTCGAATAAGGATAGTTTCGTACATATCACCCCTCTTGCCCCATTTTTAAAAATAATTTATCTCCTTTTTCCTGATTTTCAAGAAAAATTCCCTTTTTTTGTCCTTCTCTCACAGAAACGCGAACTGAAGTGATAAAAATCCACAAGAAAAACCAACTATTTTTGTATGAAAGTTGACTCTTTCCATTTGAACATTTTACTAATATATTTTTGGCTCAGAATTAATTTTAGTTGGTCAAAAATTAAACTGTTTTATTGAAAGTTCGTATTTTATGATATAAATTGTTGGAAATTCATATTTTATGGTAGATAGTTTTAATTAAAAAGTCTACTGCTATTATATTTCTTGTTCAGAATTCATCCCTTTTCTTTAAAAATTTAATTACTTTGCTGGAAAATAAACTATGTAATTGAAAAATCATATTTTTCATTTAAAGATTAACCTTCTTTGGTTAATAGTTATCTATTTTTAATTAAAAAGTTTCCTATTACATTTTTTGCTCAGAATTCACCCCTTTTCTTTCAAAATTTAATTATTTTGTTGCAAATTAAACTATTTGTTTATAAAATCATATTTTTCGTTTAAAGATTAACCTTTTTTTTAGTTAATAGATATCTATTTTTAATTAAAAAGTTTCCTATTACATTTTTTGCTCAGAATTCACCCCTTTTCTTTCAAAATTTAATTATTTTGTTGCAAATTAAACTATTTGTTTATAAAATTTTTATGTGTCAAAAGTAGGAATTTGAGAGTCGCTGAGAAATCCACGCAAGGGGCCACTCGATTTCCACTCAATTTTCTAAAAGTGAAAATTGAGCGAAGATCCTACGTGACCACTTGACGATTTCCCAGTTTCTCAAAGACGACGAATTTGCCTTCCCCTCGGGTGAGTCATCCGATTACAATAGCTCGAGTAACGGTACTCCTTCCGGAGGACCGAAACTACG
>JAAAKG020150506.1:0-31525 GCA_010014905.2 Druon quercuslanigerum
GCAAAGGACTTTTCTGCTCAAAATTTAAAAAGCAATGTCCTGGTTTTTGGCGGTACAAGGTTTCTGGGACACCCTGTATAGGTGGTTCAGCAGTTCAATTCTTGGGTAAATAGGGGACTTTGTTTTAAAAAGGGGAAATTATTTTCATATTGTTTTCTATTTTCTTTTTAGTATAAAAGCCAATAAATCGCTGAATTCTTTACATTAAATAGTTGATGATGCTGAATGAGAATAAAAAATGTTTAATCCCAAAAAGAACCAAAAAATTTTTTTTTCTTCAACAAATGATAATTACAAAAAAATAAAAATTTTAAGTTTTTTATTAACCTTTTCCTTGAATATTATTACAATTCAGTTAAATGAAAAACTTCTTTAATTTAAAAGCTTCTATATTTAGAAGCCTGTGAATTCAAAAATTGCAAGTTTAACGAATTGTTTGGTACAGGTTTTTAAATGTAAATAGTTTCAAATTGAATTCCTTTTAAATTGTTTACGTTTTAAATGTGCGTATCCGTTGATATTCAACAGTTTCAATTTAAGAAAGTCCGTGCGGTTTTTTATCAGTTAAATTTGTAAGTTCTTTTAAAATTATAATTTTGACTATAATTTGGTTTTATAATTTTTTTAATATTTAATTAGAAATCTTAAAAAATTTTAGGTACATAGTTGAATCGCAAAAGCTTTCTAAATTGATAGCTTTTCTCCTTAAACATTTTTTAATTTCAAGTATGTTTATTCAAGTCCACATAAAAATTGGGAATCTTTCTCATACTGGGAGTTTAAAGAATGATTTGGTAAGGGTCTTCAAATTTGAATAGTTTTAAATTGTATTGTCCCTTCAAAATTTGATTTTATGTGGGTATTATATACTTATATATTTCTTGCAAAAGTTGAATTTCAGGTTTCGAAATTGAAATATTGATGAAAAACTTATTTATTCATAACAATTTATTAATCGTTGTTAACAAATGACTATTTTTATGAGTAAAAGCACTTAGGTTCTTCTTTTTTCATTAGAAGATCCTCGACAGGGATGCCATTAATAAGAATTTTTTTGTCATAAACTATTTTCTTTTGCACTTTTAGGATTTTTGTGATAGTGTATTTACTTTAAAAATTTTATTAATAATAAATATTTTATGTAAACGCGCATGACACATAAGAACAGCGCGAAAAATTAAATTGGACAATAAATTAATTTCATTCAATTGATGAATTCAATTAAAATTAATATAATATTTTTATATTTATAATAATAACGTTAATAATAATATACAAAAATATTAGTAATACGTATATAATTGTATAATATCAATATTCTATACACCTGAAAAACATCGATCGGCAATCGTGCATCTTCGACCTTTCGGATTCAGAAGAGGAGAAGTTTGATGCGCGCGCAATTACAGTCATGTGCTACGCTACCACCTCTACGCAACCACTCTGCACGAGCTTTGACTGTGTTCGAGGGTATCTCGTTTCAAATATGGGATCACTGCCTTCGATCATACGATCGATTGCGCGCGCCATCGGCGTGTAAGTGGGAATAGCGTGGGACCAATGCACTCTATAAATATTGGTACCGCGACCGGTACCAATTCACTTCTTGCAAAAGTCTCAACGTTGTGAGACGCGTTTAGCTCCTCATATGGGTACTTATAAAACAATAAATAAGCGTAATGTGTGTCAAAACCCTGCACCTTATATTACTAGAAGGACCATGTTGTGCATAGTTAACTCAGAGACTACGATTAAAAAAGTTTATTGAAAAAAGTAAAAATATGTGTCATGTGTGTTACGTCGCTGCGCCTTATTTTACTATAAAGACCTAGGCGTGCATGATTAAAGCTTCAGGGACTAGCAGTCAAAAAACTTAAAAGAGAATCAAAAATTTATTATGTTAAGTCTGTGCAAAGCTAAAATTGTGGATCCTCGTACAACCATGCACCTTATTTCACTATAAGGACCTTGTTGCGCGATAAAACGCAAAGGGGAAAACAGAATCGTGTGCATTAAATGATGTGAATAATGCTAAATAAAGCTTTTTCAACAATTTATAGGCATGCCACACAGCGAAATAACTATATTACCGACCTCACTTTTTCATTTCATTAAATATTTTTTTGAATCTGAGAACTGTGCTGAAATTTTGGGAAATGTATTAAAGTGCAATAAAGTACGCTAAAGTACGCTGTCGAATTTTTCTGATGCATCCGTGTTCTTAGGTGTCACCCACAAAAAACACTTACAATTTTGGGCGCCCCCCCCCCCCCCCACCCTCGCCGTGCACAACAGTTTATTTATTTGTGCCCCTACCCCCTCAATTAACGTAGCCTTTAGGTAAATTAGAGTTTACGTTTATAATGATTTTGGGTGATAATGGCGAACGAAGTTTCCAGTTGGTCTATACTATTACCTATGAGACCCTGTGGTGAATTATAAAATTCGGTAATGATTAAAAAATCAAAACAAACAAGTAATTTTTAGGGTAAGAGTTGAAATGTGCCTAATTCAATGATATATTACAGTTTAGACGAGTATAATGCAATTTTTAAACCAAGAAAGGAATAGTTAAACTATTTAATTTAAAAAGAAATAATTTAAATTTATAACAAAAAAACTGGTTTTCTATACAAAAATTGGAATTTTCAAAAATAAAAATATAAAATGATAAAAAATATCCAACAAAATACAAGAACTCTCAACCCAAAAGTTGAATTTTCAAGTAAACTAGATTCATTTAAAAAAAAAAAGAATTTTTAAGAAAGTAGTACAAGTTTAACAAAAAGTCGAATTTCTACTTAAAAAAGAACTATTTTCAACCAAAATTAAATACGCAAATTTTCAGTTACCAGGTTAATTAAAAAAAGGACTTTTGAACAAAACAGTTCCATTTTTCAACCAAAGAGATGATTTTCTAACAACAGTTGAGTGGCCGGATCGTATAAGGGCGTCTAGAATTTTCTCGAGCGAAATCATAGTCCCCTGGAAGCTTTAAAACAAATTTAAAATTTTTGAAGGACATATCAGGGCGTGAAATTTTATTGCCAATCTTTTTTTTTCTAGACAAAAAGTTGTAACTTTTTTATTTTTCGAAATAAAACCAAAAAACTGACTTTTTTGAAAAACTTGATTTTAATCCGTTTTTCACTTCAACTCGTGCTCAGTGCTTCAGTTTTTGAAATTTTTTAATGAAAATTTTAGGAAATGTGCTATAAGATGTTGTTCGATTGACAATATGATAGGAATTCAAAACCATTATTTTCAAAAATTATTATTAATTTTTTTCTGATGCTCGGCGTGAATCGAACACTTGTAACTTTCCGCGTTTCGTTTAGTGAGTGAATTTTGAGCAGGCAAATACTTCTCGCGACTAAAATTCGGAAAAAGGTATAATAAAGTTTTTTGGAAAATTTTAGATCAAAATATTTAATAGTTTAGGAGTAGTTATAAATTTATTGAACGTCCGCGCTGGAGTTTTCGTAAGATATTTAACTTTAATAAGCTTAAAATTTAATTTAATGTGCACTGTCCAGAGTATACTTAAGGATTAACTGATCTGCTTTATTTTTTAAATAGATTTAGATAAAGTGTCACACGATTTGTGCATAGGTTTGTACTCAAAATGCATGTTCAAGGTCGCTTACGAGTTAAGCCGAAAGTCGGTGTGAACATTAGGTGTACATTAAAGTATTCTACATTTAAATCTAACGAAACCGGAAAAATACATTCAAAATTAAATAAAATTCATGAATATTTTGGTAAATTATTTTTGTTTAACTGTTATTCACTACAAAATTTCATAAGATCATATTATAAGCAAAAACGTTCTAGCGAAAGAACATGGCATAGCGAAGTACATAGTAAGCTGGAAAACTCCAGCGCTGACGTTCATTAAAATCATAACTACTCCTAAAATATTAAATATTTTAATCTGAAACTTTCTAAACTACTTCATTACACATTTCTCTGAATTTTTTCGCGAGAAGTATTTGCGTGCTTAAAATTTCTTCGCTAAACGAAACGCTGGAATTTATAAAAGAGATTAATTTAGTACCAAGAAAGACGAATTTTGAATAAAATTCAAGAATGCTCAAACAAAAACTAGAATTTTTAAAAAAGAAAGAAATTTGTTTTTTATTTTTTAAAAAATAAGTTCAACTTTAAATCCTATTTTTTTAAAGATGAATCTCTAACAAAAAAAATTAATTTTCTACTGAAATTAAATTAACCAAATTCAAGAATTTTCAATAAAAAAGTTAAATCATTGATTAAAAGAGATTATTTTTTACAAAAAAAAATTAAATTACTAATAAAAATGACATTTTTGAATAATATTCCAAACTTCTGAACGAGCGTCTATACGCCCAGCTGTGCTATTGCATCCGTCCAAGCTTATTTAAATTTGCAGCAAGATAAGAATGTAAACAGAATGAGAATGCGGAAATAATGAATTGATTCTCTCTGAAATTAAGTCAATAATAACTGCCTCATTTTGCACTTTAAATGTTCCGGGTGTAAATTAAACACCAAATAAAAATAACAGACGAAATGAAATCATTTGGAGATTTGAAATTAATTTTTTTTTGCAATACGGATTACAATTTAAAATTCTCAAAATGGGGGACGATAAAAATGATCGCGAAAAGAAACCAAAGACAGCAAGTAGGAAAATTAAAATGTTTGAATTTATGTTAGCAGAAATGAATAAAGAGCTCTTTTTTATAGTTTTCGGATCTTTCGGACAAAGAATCGGAAAATGAAAATGAACAAGTTAATAATACACGTGATAAAATTAATTCTGTATCTGATAATGCCTAGATTGAAACAAATAAATTAGTGAATTACGCCGAAGACAGAGATTCATAAAATGACTCTGAAATACAAGATAATTCAGGCGCGAAAAATAAGGTTGTTGCGTAAGATAATTAGGTATAATATCAGCAATTATCAAGTCAAGCGTCTTGAATTTGAGGCAGGCACGGAAAAAAGAGTCGAATCTTTTGTAACCTCCTTAGTAAAGAGAATGGATGATCGAATGGATATGCAAGAAGAAAATTTGGATCACCAAGATAAGTTTTTAAAAGAGTACATAGTTAATGACGAGCAAAATGTGTGCTCACTTAAAAAGAAAACAGAAGAAGTTTTCACCGAACAGGCAGAACTGATTGTCGCAAACATTAATAATCGGAAAAGTTTCCAAAATATTAATGGATATCAAGATTCATTAGAAAGAAGAATTGATAGGAATACAGGGGATACAAATATTAAGATCTCATGACTAAAAAAGTATCCAGTACCAAAATTTTCAGGGTCAGGCAAAGAAAGACCAATGATGTTTCTGTATGATTTTAATGAATATATAAAATCGATAGATGTTAGAAGGGACGATTTTAATTTCGTTGCACACGCATGTTTAGAAGGTATTGCTACATAATGGTGGAATCTCGTAGCGGTTCCAGGTGAAAATGAATTTACATTCAGAGAAAAATTTATTTCAAAGTTTTGGAATGATAATATTCGTTTTCAAATTAGTACTGATCTTCAATATTGTGGCGTCTTGATAAATATTTAATTTACGCCATTTACCCAATTATCATGAACAGGATCCTCGTTTTTTGATCAAGCCTCGTCGGAATAGTCATAATAATTGATTATTTCGGCTAGGCCGATACAGGGGGTTGAGGAAAACCGAGAGAGAGATAGAGAGTTATATAAATAAAACAATTTACGCTATTACATTAAATTTAGTTATTTTATTTCTTTAATTTACACATTGAGTATTTGTATGAATTGACATCGCTGAAGTTGGTTTTGGATGCTCCGATTTTGCCAGTAAAAGGCTGCTCAAGTAAAAATGAAGGATGGAAATTAGATTACTGTAAGGAGAGAAAAAGGAAGTGGAGGAATTGAATGGCGATTATTACTTGGTTTTTATCTGTTGTGATGCCTCGTGCTCTAGTTCCTAAAGAATTTCTTGAACCTTGTGGTGATAAGATCTGGCGACCTGAAGATTCTGGTGAATGGTTGCCAATAGATCCTTCTAGGATTGGTCAATTGGGCCCTTAGACTGATAAATTAGGTTGACTGTCCCTTCGAAAAGGTTGATGAGCCTCCTTATCTTTTCCCGGCATCGGAGTAGAGACCCAAGAGTGACGATTGTTGACATCCACGAGTTGGTAGCAGATTATTTCTTACTTACGGGAACTAATTGTTTCGTTAAATTAATTTGTCACAACACTCTATAATTGACGGTAACTGAGATTACAGTTTTCATGCCACATATTCCAACACTAAATTCGTCTGCACCTTACACTTCTAAATACACGTATTCCTTTATGTATTAATTTAAAGACAACACTTAATAATTACTGTGACATAGATTCGTCTTACACTACTAATTACACGTATTCCTTTACGTATTAAAATTCGAGAACTGACCAAATTTATAACAGAAAATTGACTGGACTGGATTATCACGACGGCGGTTGAACTGATCTATCGCGACGGCGACTGAGCTGATTGAACTGGACTAAGGTGTCGCAAAGGCGGCTGAACTGATTGAACTCGACTGACAGGTTTGACAATTTTTTGGGGTTTATATAGAGGAAAGCCACTTTTAATTGGTGCCTATTAAAGTCATAAATGCGCTGCCCATTATCGTGCCTAAACCAATACATGCGCTTCGCATTAACTTTTATTTGGTGAGGCACGATTTACATTAGGGGTAATTACTGATGAAAGTGCAGATTTTGCAAAAGTGACGTAGCATCACGATATGGTTTTTACCAAGGAAGATTATCGAAATCGGCATATGCCCTTAAAATAATAAACAGCGCCAAAGACTTAATACCACCTCCATCTGAGTGGGAAATCGTCTCTAGATTATGGAGACATTTTTCAGAAGAAATTCGCACTGCCTATTTAATACGTGATATAAAAACTTTTGATAAATTTATTGAAATTCTAGAAACTTTTGATCAAGCAGGCTCAATAAATTGTTTGGGAGGTTATGACCCCTGTAAAAATAGTGTTTATCAGCAAAATTATTTTGCGAGAGTTAATCGAGATAATCGAAATAGTAGAAATAATAGGAAAGGTGGAAATTATTTCCAAAACTCTTTTCAAAATCAAGAAAGACAGTTAAATCACGAAAATGAAGGTTAACGAAATTCTAACTTTCAAGCAAAATACACACCTCGATACCAGGGTAATGTTCCACATTCATGACAGGAAAATAGTCGGTTTGGAAAAAATTATTATTCAGGGCGGGCGTACAATGATTACCCACGTCAAAATTATCAAAATCAGGGATATTTAAATCCAAACAAATGCGCTAATCAAAGAAATACTTCTTTTAATGATCCACATCTATTAAATCTTGACTCAGAAAATTCGCAAAATCGTAGCTTATATCCAGATTATAATGATCGAAATAATCGTCGCATTGTACTTTATTAAATGCAGTAGAGAAAGAGCGATTCTACAAACTTATATCCCGTTATAACAATGTATTTTCTCGGAAACCAGGTAGAATATCGATATATGAACATCAACTTAAAGTAGATGATAAGAGATCCTCTATATTACGAACTTACCCAATACCTATGTTGATACGCGACAAAGTAGAAAAAGAAATAAAAAAACTTTTAGAAATAGGAACAATACAACGATCAAACAGCGCCTACATAATTCCATTAGTGGTAGTTATAAAAAAGGACGGTTCTGTAAGACTTTATTTAGACGCTAGAAAACTAAACGAAATTATGGTAAATGATTACGAATGCGCACAGCCAACTAAAGTTTTATTTCAAAGATGTCCTGGAACTCAATTAATTTCGACCTTGGACTTAACTAGTAGCTTTTCGCAAGTACCATTGCATTCCGAGTCTATGAAATATACCGCATTCTTATATGAGGGAAGGTCTTACGAATTAGCGTCACGCCTTTCGATTTAAAAACAAGCACAGCCGCGTTGGTTAAAGCTTTGGATTTTATTTTAAATGGCTTAGAAAACTTTGTTATTACTTTTATCAACGACATGTTATGTACCTCACAAAGTACAGCACAGCACCTCTAACACTTGGAATGATTATTTCAGCGTCTAGAAGATCATAACATAACAATAAATTTTGACAAATCACAATTCTTTCCGCCAGAAGTCAAATTTGTGAGCCATATCTTAACGCCACTTAGAATTAAACCAGACCCTGATAAAATTAAGGCGATTCATGAATTTCCAAAACCTAGGAATTTAAAAGAACTACGTGGGTTTTTCGGTGTAGCAAATTTTTATACGTAGAGAACACACACAAAAATAGCACCACTTTTGAATTTATTGCGCATAGGAGCAAAATGGATATGGGATTTAGAAACGGATGATGCATTCAAAAACATTTAAGCGTTATTCTGCGAATTTACAATTCTATCATATCCGGCTTTTAAATAAACTCTTCTATCTACAAACTGATGCACGCGACCGAGCATTAGGAGCGGTCCTTTATCAAATAGACGCAAATAAAGAACATACGCCTCTCTCATTCGCTAGTCGTACTTTAAAGGGATCCGAATTATTATATTACACGACATAAAAAGGGCTATTAGCTATCGTTTGGGCACTAATAAAATTTAGGTCATAAGTATTAGGTGCCAGATTAATTATTCGTACCGATCATAAAGCTTTAACATTCCTAAAGACGTGCAAATTAGCTAGTGGCAGATTAACACGGTGGGTTTTGGAAAAATAGGATTATAAATTTACGACAGAATATTGTGAAGGTAAAAAAACGCTGTAGAAGACACTCTAAGCAGAATTCCATCACGAGAAACGGAATTAGAGAACTACTTTGATACCAATGAAGGAAAAATCTTCCTTCACGCACTTGCAAAAAGACATTCATCTGAGCTACACCAACGCTTAAAAAATATTCGCAACGAAAGAACAAAGGAAACTGTACGTACCTAAAAGCGTTATATATGACGTCATAGACGAATGTCATTAACTTTATGGTCATGTAGGTCCATTAAAAGTATTTAGAATGCTAAACGAATATTTTTACTATCCGCGTCTAGCGAAAACGATTAGGCAAAGATTAGCAACGTGTGACTCAAGTAGCAAAAACAAGGTCACAAACCAAACGAGTTATGCAGGAACGAAAAATTATACGCCAACAAAACCGGGAAAAATATTATCAATCGATTTTTATAATTCCTTTACCCTCATCAAAAGAAGGATTTAAATATATCTTATCCGCAATCGATGCATTTAGCAAATTCGTATGCTTATATCCTTCAAGAAGGACGACGACAAAAGCAGCGATTAAAAAAATCTTTAATTACCAAATACCAAAATACGGAAAGCCGGACAAGATCATCACAGATCACGGATCAATGGAAAAACAAACTTAAAGAAGAAGATATTCAAGTAATTTTCTCCTCAATTCGTCACCCCCCAGTAACCTAGTAGAGAGAATCCATAGAGAACTCTCAAGATTTTTCAGATCCCTGATTGAAGAAAACCACAGCGCATGGTGGAAATGGGTACGCATCACAGAATCATGCAAATTTAAAGAAGGCAATCAGGACCTTTTAAAATTGTTAAAGAAATCGGATAAAGATAATTAAATACTAGCAAAATTTCTAGAAATCCACGATGAACCGTACATTTTCAAAAAATTGGTCACACCGGGGACATTTATTTTATGGGACCCTACGGAATTAGAAGAAAAGAGTATGTACCATATCAAAGACTTACAAGAATATAAGGAAGAAATTATTGAAAATAACTAATTCTGTACAACCATTTCTCAAATCGCGAGAAACAAATAACAAATCATGAGCATAAGTAATTACAAGCAATTAAAAAGAAGTGGACATCTTTGACTTAATTTCTCAAAAATTTGAAATTAAACAATAAATTATTGTTTGAATAATTACAGAATCTTCTTAGAAAAAGTGTCTATCACAAACAATGTTTAAACATATGAAAATTGTTTAAAAAGTCATGGGAAATATTCAAATTGTCCATTAGTATTTAGTTGTATGAAAAAGACGACGGACATTTTTAACTGGCAATAGTAATACGTACAAATGTAGTATTAAAGTTTCTCTATAAGAATTAAATGGGATTTTGAAGAGCACGATTGCACGTGTTAATATTCGAATTTCAAAAAAAAAAAGGTATTTATTTCTCCGAAAATGGAAAATAGGGCGTGGGGGGGGGGGTTGAACTGCAGCTCGAAACTCAGTACTCAAGCTCGGGGTATCACCCAAGCCTCAGGGGCTGTTACGGTTTTGACCCAGGATAATAATACTTATAATAAGAAGAAAATGGGAACCAAATTTTTACATTTTCAAGTAACAAGACAATTTGGAAATTATATAACACGAGTTTTCAACTTAAAAGTTTAATTTTTAACCAAAGAGGTACATTTTTGAGCAAGAGTCTTAATTTTCCCACAGAAGTAAGAAAAATTTAATTTAAACTTAGAAACACAAATTTTCATCAAAAAGTAAAAATACATATACATTTTCGCTGATAATGAAATAGCTGGTTTTTTAGTAATTAATTAATTTTCAAACAAAGAAAATAATTGTCTGCCAAAATTTGTTTAAATTTTCAAAAAAGTTAATGAATTTCGAACTTACGGTGAGGTATTGGTTGAAGTTGATCAGGTTGGCTAGGATGTGCTGCAGGTGGCGGAAGCATAGGCATTGGTTGTTCAACATTACCGCCGTATTGACGTTGCACAGATTGCCACCTGCGCACTAGCTCTGCTACATCATCTGGATTCATAACCCGAGTATTTTTAGGATTAGGTGGTATCGCGTCACTTGCTGACCTTTTTGCTGATTCTGTAAAAAAAAAAGATATACACAAAACTCATCATGACTGATCCAAAAGATTTGGATGTTGATCGAACATCTACATTTGCCACATATTAAAAAAATTATTATAACATGCTTGGAGAATCCTTCTGTTACTTTATCCATTAGCGTTTTACCGCATGAATTATGCAGCTATTGTATGCCAACCGCCTTAACTTTACTCTCATCCTTTTATTGTTTTATTGTATCCAGGATTCGCAATCTTCCAGGAGAGTGGGTGCGAATACAGAATTACACATTGCGATTGTAGGGCCTCCAGTTATTTCAAAGTATACATGGCATTCATAAATCAACTCCTTCACTGCAAATGACACATACCAGGGGTGTTAGTTGAAGTTTGCCTGTTTTACTCATAGATGTCGCTAGAGATATGTATACATTTCTATGATTTGGCATCCATGTCATGCTTTTCTATGAACAATAACCTTCAAAAATACTCACTTCCATTCTGCCAAAATAATAGCAACATAGTTGTTTACCTCAGTGAATATGTCGAGTTTCTTTCCAAGTAAATCGCATTTGCAGCATTCGTTGCTATTTTTATTTCATCTAAAGAAAAAGGCACTTGAAGCTCATCGATTGCTGGTAGAAACTTATGGTGAACATGCTTCAGTGATTAGAACATTCTGAGACATGGTTTCATCAATTTAAAAGTGGAAATTTCGATTTAACAGGCAATGAACATTCTGGTGCAGCGAAAAAGTTCGAATACGAGGCATTGCAGGCGTTATTGGATGAAGAACCCAATCGCAACAACAATTGGCACAAACACTAAGTCTCATCCGAGGAGCAATTTGCCAACGTTTAAAAGTCATGGGAAAAATCCAAAACTATGGAAAATGGGTACCACACCAACTGAACGATAGAGAACTGGAAATTCGAAAAACAATTTGTGAAATGCTGCTTGAAATGTTCGAAAGGAAATATTTTCTGCATCGAATTGTCACGGGGGACGGAAAGTGGATTTATTTCGAGCACCCGAAGCGGAAATACCATGGCTTTCACCTGGTGAGGTCGTCCCATCGTCTCCACAGCCAAATCGCTTTGACCGTAAGACAATGCTCTGCGTTTGGTGGGACCAGTGTGGTGAGGTCTACTTCGAGTTCTTAAAACCTGGTGAGACGGTGAATATGGATCGCTACCGACAACAAATTATTAATTTGAATTATGCTTTGATCGAAAAACGGCCGGAATGGGCCCGAAGACATGGCAAAGTTATCCTCCAACATGTCAACGCACTGTCTCATACCGATAAAGTGGTAAAAAACACATTAAAATCATTGAATTGGGAAATATTATTGCATCCGCCGTACTCTCCAGACCTCGCCCCGCCTGACTATCACCTTTTCGCATCGATAAGACACTTACTCGCAGAGCAGCGCTTCGCCAATTTTGAAGAAGTCGAAAGAGAAAAAGATTTTTTTAAGGGTATTTATGATTTGCTTGAAAGATAGGCAAAATGTATAGAATCCAACAGTCCCTTGAGGATTGAGTGTTTTCTTCATTGAAAACAGCGGCAAACTTCAACTAGCACCTCTGGTATATCGGCAAGAAAAGTCGTGCTACTTTCGCATCACGAGACACATATGGGCATTTCAAAAGCAAATTATTTAACGTCATCCGATTTAATTGGGCTCAAATGTGATTATGTCTTTCAGATCTTTGAATTCGAATCTGATGTCGTATTTTTAAAATTCAAAATGGCGTAAATACGAACAAGCCGATCAAGTTCTAAACATTTTTTATCATTTTGTCCCATCAAATTGAAGTTCAAAGATCGCAAAACCCTAAGTATCGTCAATGTTTTCAAGACCCAAACGTTTTTAAAAATATTATCCGCCATATTGGATCCTACTTTTTTAATTTGGACAATCGAGCACCATATTTAAAATCAGGAATCCCAGAAACCTGCGTGTCGCCAATTTTATTTAGATAAAATTTTATTTAGATAAAAAAATGATTGCGTGCTTTTTGTGCCCTACTATCTATAAAAAACTTGTTTGTCGCGGAAATCATGACACACGCATAATGAAGAATTAGGTCCTTTTTAAAGGACAGTGATGCGGAAATTCACATTGCATGCGCGCAATGGAACGGACGAAAATTTATGATTTATTCACCTAAAATTTTATTATTTCATTTTCAGTGGGAATAATTAACTTTTAACCAAAAACTGAAAAGATATATAAATTTTCCACCAAATATTTAAATTTTCAACCAAACTGATAAAATAAAAAAATGTAGAATATTCATTGAAACCATTAATTTTTTATTCTAAAAATACACTTTTCTTTAATTTAAGCAAGAAAATTGAAAATTTTTTTTCAAATAAAACAGTATAATTATTTCCCTTATAAAAAAAGTTAACTGAGATCTTTGCATCTCTCCTTTCCCAAATTCCCTACCCCTACTTCTCCTACATTTCCGAACCTGTTACTTCCTCTCCTTGGAAAATAGTACAACCGATGGAAGGACATGCGACCGAAACTGTTAAGGTGCCTGGTTAAGGTGCTCGATTTTTTTAAGAACGAATTAATACAAATAAATAATTATAAAAGTATATAAAGATAAGAAGAGTGTTGATTTCTACTATTAATTGTGAATAAATGTGAAAATTAAAATTTTCCGTAGTGGGTCCAGTGACCGCAACGGTCAGTATGACCCCAGTTATACCGGCGATCCGACAGTAAGCCATCTTAGAATAAGCTAGTTTAAATGAGAGTGAACAGATTCCAGTCACCGCCGTCGCAAAACCGAACAGTTTCGTATTTATGCTAGCTTATTCTGAACAGTCTTACTGTACGCTCCCCGATGTAACTCGGAACGAAGTGTTTACTTTATCCTCAGTCAGTTGTGTAACCGTTTCGTTCACGAGGTCCGGTTGGATATTTCTGCACATCTGGGAATTTACCATATGTTCACGTTCACATATGGGACACTCTTGAAATTACACATCAGCATGGCTTGCAGTTTCAAAATTCAAAAAGAAAAGAATAAAACTTTAAGAAAAAAAACTATATTATATTTACCAACGCAACTGAGGATCAACGCCGAAGATAAGACTAGGATATAGACAACCCTCATCTTTTCGAATTAGGGAAACTCTGATCAATACAATGAGAAACAATTTGATTCACAATGTTTTTTAATGAAGATGATCGCGCTTTATCAGATTGTAAAGTGTGAAATGTAGTCCTTGTAGTTTTGGTTTTAAACTTGAAGATTGTCCATGTGTGGTATTAAGATGCCTATCAGTGTCAATGTTTTAACAATCTTTTGAGTTTTAGAGACGCTGTTTTTAGACGGCAATTTTTTTATAAAGTCTGCAAGAACTGATGAATCATCTCCGCTGTTTGCTTGATATAAATATGTTTGTAATCTTCTCTAAAAACTAGGTCAGCCACGAAAATCTCGAAATAACTGTCTTTTTCTAAAACTGCTTCGGCTTTAACAAAAACTTGCTCATTACGTGTCTTGTTACTTGCAATCGATTTCGTCCAAAAATTAAACTTTGCTACTTTATATTCAACCGTTTCATATTGAATGTGTCGTTTAGGAAACACGAACATAGATGAACTTCATTAACTAATTATTTTTGAAAGTTAAAAAGTTAAAGCAATTTTAAAATTAAAAAAAGCAGAAGAAAATGAAGATTTAAAGTGGAAAGATCGAGTTCGTTAATCAGCTATTTCAGACAAGAATTCAAAAAGTTAGAGCATCTTCAAAACTTTTGAGACCACCTTTTGAATGGTTTTTGAAAATTCCAAGTATGGCTATTTATATTGCACGAAAAGGCGAACAATTTATGCTTATGATAAACCAAAAATTAGCAGAGTTATAGCAACTGCAAAATCCAAAGATGCAAAGGGAATTAAACATTTAGGGTCTAATATTAATTTACGAATTTTTTTGTATAACATTTTTATCAGATAAGTTTTTGTTCTATTTGTAACAAGCAACATTAACATTCTTTAATTTTAATTTTTTTTAAATTTTTTTACAATGCCAGTATGAGGTACATAAATAAATTTTATAAAAATTTGATATGAAAGTGTTGAACATAATTCAAAAAAGTTGAAATTTTGGGCAAAATCGAGTGCAAAACAGAAGATACGTGATGAGAATTCTTTCGCTACAAAAGAGAATTCACAATCACTAATTTACAGTTGTCGATATTTTTTATTTTTGAACATACTTGTTATAAATAAAAGAAAATTTACTTGCATCTAAATGCACCTTGTCATAATAGCTATTCAAGATACATTGATCCTAAATGGAACTTTTTTGGCCAAAGGTTGTCGAGACGAGATGAGTACTGAAATTAACACAAAGCAAAGTGCCACTCAGGGGCAATTCTATTCAATATAATCCAATCCTCTTCAATTCATTGAAATCTGATACACTTCACTCCCATCTATCCCACTCTGAAGCAATCCAATTAATTCCAATCCAATCTAATTCAAACCTAGTTTACTTTAATCCGACCGAATTCATTCGAATCCATTACAAAGCACTCCAATTCATTACAACCCAATCCAATTAATTACACTCCAAACCACTGCAATACCTTTAAATCCAATTCAATAAAATCCATTAAAACTCATTTCAATCCATTCCAATCAAATACACTCCAATTCATCTCAATCCACGCCATTCCATTCCAATTCAATCAAATTCATTCCATTCCAAAACAATTATTTTCAATTCATTCTAATTTAATCCACTATAATCCAGTCAACTGCAATCCTTCATAATCCAAATCAATTCATTATGATCCACCCTAGTGCAATAGAATGCAATCTAATCCATTCATATGCAATCCATTGCAATATAATTCATTACATTACAATACACTACACCAATTCAATTCCAAATAATTCCAATTCACGTTATTCCATTCCCATCCATTCCACTCCAGTTAATTCCAATATAATCCAATTCATTTAAATCAAATCAAATCTAATTCATTCCAATCAACATCAATTACCTCAGACTTAAGCCAATCCATTCGAATTCTATTTAATCCGCCCCAAATTAATTTATTCCAATCCATTCAAATGCGTACCAATCTGTTTTATTTTAATTTAAACCAATCGAATGTATTCCTGTCCACTCCAATTCATGCCAACCCCATGCACTTCAATTCAATCCAATCGTTCCAATACAATTCTGTCCAATCCAATCCACTGCAATCCATTGAAATCTATTGCAATCCAATTAATTCCAATACATTCTAATACATTCTAATCCAATTCAATTCAATCCACTTCAAACCTATCTAATTGATTGCAATTCGATTCAATGCAATTCAATTCTAGAGACGCAGGGTGAGTCACAAGTTATATTTTTCGGTAAATTAGGGTTATTTTACAGCTAATTTTGATTATTCTCCTCTGATGTTCTTTTTCAGTCTCTTGTGAGTAAAAAGTGAAGCTTTGTCTCCCTTCCATAGGAGTCAAAAAGCGTTGAAATCATGCATGTGCCATGAAAAATGCAGTGTGACAGTGAATAATTTTTTAGAGTTTGAAAAAAATGTGAAAATTTTTAAAATTTTTTGTTTTCCTGACAATCATTACTATTTTTATAGTGGAATATTTATTAACATTAGTTCATTAATATTTAATTATTTAAAAATATTATAATTTTTTTTTTAAATTATTACTGTGGGTCTAGTAGAATATTGATCAATATTGGTTATTTAATTCTTACTGTGTAAAAGAATGATTAATTTATTAGTGTTAAATAATTAGACCAATAGTAATAATTTTAATTAAAAAACGTCAAAAACTTTAAAACAACAAATCCAATTTTCAGGCGAAAAACGAATTTTGGAAACAAAAATTATATAAACAACTGGAATTTTTACATAATTAAAAATTAATTAACAAATTATAATAAATATTCAACTAGACTAATATTAATAATTTTATTTTAAAAAAAGACGAGAATACAGTGTTCAAAAGGTCAATTTCATGAAGAATTGACATTTTTGGTTTTAAGGGTAGTTTTCAGTTACTTGTGGTGAGTGTTAGGGGTGTCAAACCCATATGCCTGAAAAGTGATTTTTGACAATCCATTTCACATGTGAAACTTCAAGTCAAACCCGGCACCTATGAAAACAAACAAAAAATAAAAAAATAAAAATTGCGTAATTTCTTTTATCGGATTTAGAACAAAGTTTTATCATGCATTTTTGGACCACCCTAGTGAACAACCATAAGTAGTTTGTAAAGTGATGTTGTATTTATTATTTATTACATTCATTACATTTATCATTGACATTTATTATTGATTCTACATTTTCTAATTTATAAAAGTATCGAGCATTTGAAATGATTTTTGGAGGATAGAGCTTAGCCTCGAGTAGCGCGGACAACAAACAATAGCGAGAGCAATTGGTCTTGCCTCTAAAAATAAGACAAAATAAAGAAGAATAAGGCGAAATAAGAAATAAGAATAAATAAGTTTTGTTTTCATCTTAAGTTATGGCTGCAGATTTGCGTCATTGAAGTATTGGTAGAAACTTATTGATTCTTTATTAAAGACTTGAGAGTCATCACTTGAGAATTTATGACGTTCTGGGTCGAACTGATCTATCTACTTGATTGTCGGGCTTATGTACCAAACCCAAAGGCTTAATTATAAACAATTTTATTGCATTACGATGGTCTCCGACTGGAACGTCATTGGCTTCTTCCATACTAATTGGGCTAACTTGGTTCGTGATTCTGTTTATTTTTGCTCGATCATTGCCATGAGGATCATCTTCAGCTTGATATAGTCCAACCAAAGCTTCTTGCTTATTTGATAGTTTTGTCACTAATGCAAATGCGTCACCATTGGCTTCTGATAACACATATTTTGCTAGGGGCGGTACGGCCACTTTTTTTCCACTATCATTTTTCAAATAAATTCCTGATCTGGGACGAAAAGTGTATAATTCAACTGAAAGTTCTCGGTTCGAACCTCCAATGGGATAAAATCGAAAAAGTGGAAGTTTTTCAATTCTCACTCCAAATAAAACAGAATAGGCAGGCCGTCTGGGAGAAGTGAAACTGACGTTATAAGCTAGCTTAATAGGTACCTCCGCAGTTTCCTTTTTAAAATTTGTGTTTATTGGTTTATGAGTTCCTAATGGAGTGTCATCTGAGTCTTGTTTCTCTATTTCTCTAACCTTGTTGGTGAACACGTTTATTTGTGCTCGCACTCCTCTTGGACGAGGAAGCATATATAATGCACGTAAAACCGTGTGTCTAGTTTCTGTTTTGTCAATTATTGCCAAGGCATCACCATTCATTCTTGACATTAAAAAGTGTACTCCGGTTAGCTCGTATTCGATAGTATTCTTTTTAGTTCTCAAATAAATTCCTGATCCTTTAAAAAACTCGTATAATTGAATTCCAAGTTCCTGGGTAGGATTCTTTATGGGAATAAATCTTTCATATAGAAGTTCTTCAATTGTCATTTGAAATAGTTCAGAATACGGGGGACTGCCAGAAGAAGACGTGGGCCTGACATGCCGAGATTTTCTTGCAGGAGCAGAAGATGTGGCAGGAGCAAAAGGCATATTAGGAGCATAATACTTGGCAAGATGAGGCTGCATGCCATAAGAATGATACATATCAGGATAATTCCCCATGTCAGGAGCCGAATTCATGGCAGAAAAATGCTCCATGTCTGGAACAAAGAACAGAGGATTACTTGGTAGTGTAAATTGTACTATTACATAAGGTATCGTTACCCAGAGTTTCGTCTTTGAACTTGTTCTAAGTGGCGGAATAGTTGCCGTTTTAACGAATTTTGTCTTAAAATCGGTAAGATTTTGGTATAAATGACGTAGATCGTCAATTTATTTGGTAGGTAAAGATGATTTCTCAGAAAATACAGAAAAGATATAAGAAAAGTGTACAAAAAAAATCGTTGACCTTGAAAAGCTGTTTTGAAGTTAGCAATTTTTGTAAGAAAATCTCATTTATTGAATACCATGGGTGTATAGATACCAAAGATTTATGTTCTAAATATGTTTTTAAAAATATTATTGTAGCCTGATACCAAATCTGGCTTGTAAATTAACGTACAACTAAATTATTCTAAGAAGGAGGAAATTTAAATTGCGTTTTCAATTTCAATATTTGAAGCAATGCACTTTTTTATCAAAGCGAATCTCATTATTAAGAGTAGTCAAAGGTTTCTGGGCTCGCTAATTTTAAATACGATAATTCATGCTTAAAAAAAAATATTTGACTAAAAATTAATACATTTGATGTTTGTCGGTTGGCTTATTTTAAATCCGACAGCCTCAATGCAACAATGTTTCGTTAATATGGTTTATTTAATTTTAGTCTTAAATTTTGCTGATTACTGGTCAAAATAATTTTAATTTGGTCAATTATAGTCCGTTATATCGGCTTCACGAATTTTTTAAATGTTTGCTATCTTTATTTCGGGTTTCAAATCAGCTACCCCACGAAACTTAAAATTCTCCTAACCATTAAATATTCTTCGATATAAATAGTGCATTCATTTGAGAATCAAAATATGTTGTTGATTTAAATTAATGTTAAAATTTATTTCAAAAATATTCATAACCTAAAATATAATGTTTATACGATGTTTCGAAAGTATATTTTTCCTTCATATATTGAATGTTAATCTGTATATGAATTTCTTATAAGTAAAAAATAACATGGATTTATATGGTTAAGGCAAATAAAGCAATAAACGCGACGTCTTCCAACGTAAGCAGAGGTAAATTCAGCTAATTTTATATTAATAATATTATATTAATTATTATATTACATTTTTTATTGTAAATAAAACTCTTTGGTTAAAAGTTGAACTTTCTGCCAAATTCAGTTGCCTCATGAGCTGTATATGGGTTTCATCCAAGAATAATAATAATTATTATAGGAAAAAAAAATTTTTCTATAATTTTCAAGTAAAAAGATAATTTTCTAACCAACAAACAGGAGCTTTTAACAAAAAAGTTGATTTTCTGCATACGAAATGACCCACGCTCGAACATGATTTGGCTAAGCACGTATTCTGCAAAAACTTTTTTAAAATTTAAATATATATCCAACAGAAAAAATAACTAAAGATTGTGATTTGACGATCCGGGTCAACCGCGTCGCGCACCAGGTAATTTAGCACGTATGCTACAAGATTTTTTTTTATAATTTAAATGGTTCCAACAGCCAAAATGACTAAAAATTGTGAGTCGACGAGCAGGGTGCACCGACTGGTGCAGAAGGTAGCGTAGCACATATTCTACTAGAATTTTAAAAAATTTTAATTTTTACAACACCTAAAATAACTAACAATGGTGAGTCAATGATCCATTTACACCGGGTCGTGCAGTAGATAGCTTAGCATGGATTCTACAACCATATTGTCAAAATTTATATTGTTCCAAGAACCCAAATTACTTCCAATGGTAAGCCGACGACACGTGACAACCTGATCGCGCACCAGGTAGCTTAGCATTAATTCTAAGAAAAACTTTTTTTAAATGATAACGATTGGTATTAACTTTAAGAGATGGGACACTTTAAAATATTGAAATGTCTCGTATAGTAAGTGTTTAACTATCTGGTGCGCGGCTTTATGCACCTCACTAGTGGAATCAGCATTTGGAGCTTTTTTCTTTATACATAAAATTCAAATTTTTAAACAGATCTCCTACAATATGTAATTAAGTACCTGGTGCTCGATACGGTGCAATTCGGATTCTCGATTTATCATGGTTTTATTTTGGCACTTTGCACAATTCAAATTTTTAAAAAGTTCTCGTAGAAAACGCGCTCAACTACGTGGTGCTGGTTCGGTGCACCCGGAACTAATAGGATTGTCACCAATCATAAGGCTGCCACCACTGAGGTTACGCACGCCATAAACCATATCTAGATACTTCTTTATAATTATTTGTAGCATGCTGAGAAACTTATTTGTCAAATGGTTATAACTGGGAGCAACCTCGGCTGTATCATCTTCTTCAAGCATAGTAGTATCTTGATTTTCTTCTCGTGCAGTGGCATGACTATTTCCATTGACGTTTCAATCATTCAATCAAAATTTCAATCATCATCTTTTCAGTGGTTAGTTTACCCATTTTGAGCATTCGATGTTGACGCCGATTCGCCTCACTAGCTTTTGCGATTTGACTGAGCCCTACCTTGTCTTTGTGAAACTTTGACATGTTGACGTGTTGATGTCCGAATATCTAAAAATATCATCTCCACTACACAGCTTCGCTCGTAATGGACCTCCATCTTCGATACGTCCCTCTTATTGACATACTTCTCCCCTTTCTCCGTCACGTCCAAAGGACAACCCAACTCTTTACGAATGCTTCGGTTCAGTTCTGCAACGTTTTTTTTTGTAATTTATGTCCTATAATGTTCCCACGAGTATCTAGGGAAGAAAAGTTCCACCCCCGCAGAGCCCCGTATACGGGAGTAAGTCTATGTACACAGGTAGGTGACCTGGTATCCTAGAGATAGCATTCGAGACACTGCACCCTGGTGTCCCTATCCGCCATCTGGGGACGCGCCGATTAGGGTTATCACCTCCGCTCCACTACAGAGAACTTCAGTGAAACATGGTGCAATGGGGGTAGCGGAAGTGGGGGTAATGTTAATATTAATGGCGCTGGTGGGGATGAAATGCATAAAAGAGAGAAGATTTCAGCAACAGACTTTAGTTTTCATCGATATGGAGTACACCGTGGATATGCAAGGCTTCAATAAGCCGGTGACATATCCTATGAAATAATTTCCACACAGAGAAAATAATTTTTTGTCAAAATTTGTTTAAGTTTTAAACAAAGTACATGAATTTCGAACTTACGGTGTGTTACTGGTACAAGTTGATTTGGGTGGCTAGTATGTGCAGCAGGAGTCGGAGAAATGGGCGTTGGTTGTCCAATATAACCGCCATATTGGTGTTGCAGAGAATCCCAATTACGCATTAGGTCTGCTATATCTTCCGCAGTCATAATCCTATTATTTTTAGAAACAGGTGGTATCGCGTCGTTTCCTGGCCTTTCGGATGATTCTGTAAACACACTACTGCTATATACAAAACTTATCATATTTTATCGTAACGATCTAGATGCATATCTACGATCTACATTTTCCAAGTATTAAAAAAATTATTTTTAGAAGCCTCCCAGTACTTTGTCCATTAGCGTTTTACTGCATAAATTGTGCAGTAATTGCATGCTATTTCTACACCTTTACTGACAGTGACAGTGAGGGTCTTCTAATTCGAATCAGATGTCGTATTTTTCAAATTTGAAATGGCGTAAATATGAACAACCCTATCAAGTTCTAAATATTTGTTATCATTTTGTCTCATGAAATTAAATTAGCTGTTTTCCGTATTTAAAATTAAACATCAGATTTCGATTCAAAGACGGCAAAACCCTTAGTATCGACATTTTTCTTAAGACCCAAACGATATCATTTCCACTACATAACTTGTCTTCATAAAGAGACAAAACAGTCAAAGCCTTTTCTGTATCTTCTCTTGTAGAGTTCACTATCCTTATCAATGACAACAAATCCATACTTGTCAGTATTCCATGCTTAACATACGTCTCGAAATTGAGAATAACTCATTTCCATGTTGACATGATCATCATATACATGTCTCAAGTTTCTTTCATCTTGTTTCAAAAGTATCAACAGATTGACATTATCATGAACTAAAGGCTTAGGCTCTAAGGTTATCCTGTTTCTCGCAGGCCGCGTCATCAAATACAATATCGAATTTGGTTAAGCATCATTTGGTTGCACTTTAGTTGTTTTAGTGATTACGTGTAGACTTTCTGGTTAAACTATGGTATCAAAGTTGTCAACCGGAAGTTTAACGGGTTGCGTCTCGAACAGCATCTTGATCTCCACTGTTGTGAAAGCTATAAATACAGTCATTATATAGCTTTTACATCAATTCCATGTTGACCTTCGTTTAGGGAAGAGTGGTTGTGCATCGTAAAGCGAATAAATTGTCACGTAGCCATCGGGGTAAAGAATTAACCAACAAATTTATCAACAATTTACCGCTTGAGTTGCACTTACCAGGCTACCACTACTGTGGTCCAGGTAGACAGTGCGTGCGAAGAATACGACATTACCTACTCGCAAAATCGTGAAAACGTTGACGCGGGAAACTCTGAAGATCGTGTACTAGCCAGTAAATCCTGGCAGCGTGTTTTTGCTAAAGACGTTGGGATCAACGAGAAAGCTGCAGCTCTGGCCATATCTAACCTGATGAATGTCAAAGGAAAATTCGGTATGGGATTAAAGAAGAAGCTTATTTCAAAGAAGAGGAAATCCAGTTCGAAGAAAGGTGTACATGAAGCTGTCAAAAGCGGGACCCCGCCAAGTTAAGTCAGCTATTGTCAATCTTGATCATAGTCACGGTCCTGGTACCCACTGGGTATCCTATAGAATGATTGGTGATAGTGTCCTATACTTTGACAGTTTTGGTAATCTTCGACCAGCATTGGACCTAGTAGATTACCTTGGTGTCGGCAGCGTGATAAAGTACAATAATGACAGGTATAAAGAGTAAGGCAGTGTTGAATGTGGACATTTTCGTCTAAAATGTCTATGTGGACAGCTTTATATGAAAGATCCATCATGGATAAATAATTTAATCTCACGATAACAGAAATCTCTTCTATTCTAGACGCAGAGTATTTTCCGCCTATAAAAGTCTCTTCTAACAAGAACTATGTACTTGGACTCGTTGAATTGCTCACATTCAGTGCGATTCCTAACGTTGACACTGAAAAGAATAAAATCTATGTTAGCAATCGAGTGGCGACCATTCCCACTGGTAAATATGAGATTAAAGAAATTGACAGTTATATCGAGAATGCTCTAGCAATTTATGACACTGCAATAAACATAAGGCCAAATAATAACACATTACGCAACAAAATAATGTGTGATCGCCAAGTGAGCTATCAAACCCAGAATTCTATTGGACGATTGTTGGAATTCACACCACGTGTTCTTGAAGCCAATAAGACTGATACTTCTGATATGCCTGTGGCCATTCTTAAAGTCAATGCCCTACGAGCTGAGTTGAATATCACTACGGGAGCATACATCAACAAGCTTAAAGTGCCCACTTTTCATGAATTCTTTCCTACTGTACCACCAGGATATAAGATCGTTGAAGTCCCGTCGAACGTCATTTACCCTTCAATCGCCGCGAAGACAATACACCACATTCATCTCCGCATAGTCGATCAGGTAAGTTTTAACAATACGGCTACACGTTAAGTCCTCTTCATAATGTTTATCCTTTACAATCGCATAGGAATCTATATAAGAGCAGCAATATGTCAAATGGAAGGTAGTGCTCCAGCTGCACGCAAGAAGCCAACACCTCAGAACGTGCATAAGCTGACACAACTTGGTCTGAAGATCAAATCTCGTGTAAAAAGAAACTGAAGTATTCATTCAAGGTATTTATCATTTTCTTTTTTTGCAACAACAAAAATAGAAGAAATACTGAACTTTCAAGCACCAGTGGGCTTTGATGAGTCTGTATCTCATTTGTGTATACTAACCAGCAAGAGTTCACTACACGTATATGGAAGGGTAACAAGACCTGATGGAGTCACAGCTGTTACTGGTACAACACTACGGAGCAATGACACCTGCTATCTGTTTAATGAAGTTCGCTATGAACTCAATGGTATTGATATTGATCATTGGAAAAATGTGGGTCTCACTAGCACCACTCAGTATGATCTTGGGATTTGCTGAAGACTATCGAAAAATCCTTGTAAACACAAAGCAAGAATTTGTTTCAACAAGATCGTGAAGTGACATAAATGCTGTCATTCAGGCACGACAACAGCCAGGAAACGAAGAGCAATTAAAAATCTTTATAGATAAAGTCAAGTGGAAGATGCCATATGTAGTGGGTTCAAATCAGCAAAATATACAATTGCTGAACATGATTTAAAATGAGTTTCTCGCAAACATGAATTTTTGCCCCTGCTTTCCACCACCTCAAGATATATATGGACTGTGAAAATATCAACTCACTTGAAAAAACCACGGTACTTTATACTGGGTTTCCAGACTGGCAGAAAGGATAAACTAGCCAGATATCCTAATCGGTTAGATCCCTACAATATAACCAATGTAAAGTTATTCCTCAATTCACACTAATATCGGTACGGTAATTTGCATTTTAACTTTGGTCGTAATGTGTTTGCACTACTGTTATGAGATGTATGCAAACTTTCAGACAGCCTCTGTGGACGTTCGTTTAGAATTTGAATCTGCAAACAATTTCTCTGCTGAAACTGTAGCCTACTGTCTAATTATGCATTACCGTATGAGTCAGTACCAGCCTCTTAGTGGTAGTGTGAAGAAGGTAATTTAAGATGACAGTGGTGGTCGGGGTAGTGGTGCTGGGGGTCACGTTGGTAATGGTGGTGGTTGATGGGGATGCAAGGTATAAAAGAGAGATGATTTCAGCAACATACTTTAGTTTTACTCGGTATGGAGTTCATCGTAGACGTGCAAGGCTTCAGGAAGCTAATCAACGAGTTTGTTTTCAAGGAGTTGGCTATCATTCCCCCTTCAGGAAGACGCGCAACCTGGGGTTGCCCAACATGAGCAACATGAGAGAAAATTTATAGTAGACGTGCAAATAGCATGGTCTGCAACGGACTTCCGTTGACATATCCTATGAAGTAATTTCCATACAGAGAAAATAATTTTTTGTCAAAATTTGTTTAAGTTGTCAACAAAGTACCTGAATTTTGAACTTACGGTGTTGTATTGGTACAAGTTGATTGGGGTAGCTAGTATGTACATCAGGAGTCGAAGGCATAGACGCTGGTTGTCCAATATAAGCGCCATATTGATGTTGCAGTGAATCCCAGTTACGCATCAGGTCTTCTATATCTTCCGCAGACATAACCCTATTATTTTTAGGAACAGGTGGTATCGCGTCGTTTCTTGACCTTTTTGACGATTCTGTAAAAACGCTACTGATACAGGATACAAAAACTTTGTTGATTAGCATTTTACCGCATAAATTATGCAGCAATTGCATGCTAACCGCCTTAATTTTACTCATAGTCTTTTATTTGTATTTGCGATTTTAAGGCTGCCAATTATTCCAAAGGATACACAGAATTTTTAAATATTTTCATGATTTTAAGCTATTTCACTACCTTCACGGACTGTGACAGTCATATCGGCAATAAAAGCCTTACCAATTTTGCATCATCACGCACATGTTGGCATTTCAAACGGAAATTATTTAACGTAATCCGATTTAATTTTGCTTAAATCTGACAGTGTTTTTGGGGACTTTGAATTTGAATCTGATGCCGTATTTTGAACTTTAAAATCGCGTAAATATGAACAATCTGATCAAGTTTTAAATATTTTTATCATTTTGGCCCAGGAAATTGAATTCTCGGTTTTCTATGTTCAAAATTAAACACCAGATTTCGATTTCAACACCGCAAAACCCTAAGCCTTTTTTAATTTGAACAATCCAACTCCCACAAATCTACGTATCACCCATTTTATTTAGATCTAAAATTTTTAAATATTTCATTTGCGCTTCATTGGATGAGCTATTTTGAATTTTGAAAATCCAAGTACAAATTCTGATTCAGCGACTCATACCTATTAATTCCAGAAAATATCACGTGACTCTGATTTTTTTTGAACATATTTTTGTCCCGATATGTTCTTTTCAACTAACTTTGAATGGGCTTAGAACAAGTGATACACCAAACTGTCGGTTTTAGTCACCCGGTGCTTGGTCTTCCTAGTACAGCTGGCTTCCTCAGTTTCTCAGGAAAGCAAAACTGTATCCAAATGGCGGTAAAATTTCAGCCATAACCACGTCTCACGACCGCGACATAGGTGGTTACAGTCTGTGATGGAATCAATACGACTATCCAGCAAAAGTCTCGTGCACCCTGAGGACACGGAGCGACCCAAGGGCGACCGCCTTCTGCATCTTCCCTGCATGTGTTTTAGCATATTCTTCACACGCAGGGATGCTTTTCAGGGTATTCTCGACAATTGACTCTATCTCCCTAGGAGAGTTTAGCGGAGCAATATTAAGGTTAATGTCGTAAGAGTGTCAGAGATGTTAAAAAAGCATTGTTAGTATTGCACTGTGCCTTTGGATGTAGGTCGTTCCCGCGTAAGTCAGACAACTAGATAGTATGTGTCCTTGATGCTCAGGATGTGCATGTGACGCCCTGCAGCTATCATTAGGAATGTTTTGGCTCAAAATGTGACGACGGCCCGTTAATGTGGAAATTACATTATCTTGACATGCCAAAACGAATCTCTCCGTGCCTGACTTCAATCCGCATGATTTAAAGAAAGCAAAAGTTAGCTCCCACGAAATTGACTGATTCTCCACATTTCTGTGGAAGATGCTGTACATCCTCTTATCAAGGAGCTGTTCCTGGATGTTATTCTCCTGTGCTTTCTGAATCCAGACTTTCACGAGTGTGTACTCAAGATAGATAAGATTTGATGCATTTGGCTCTCTCCTGATAATGAAGTTAAGTCCTAGTGTTTCAGTAGCCTTCTCTGCTGCTTTGTACAGAAACGTTCCTTTGCCCTCTTCTTCATGCTTCCTGACCATTTTAAGAAGAGGATCGCTTCCATTTGCGACTCTATGTGCTGTACCCAAAATAATCCTGTTGTGAAGACATTCAATATTCAATATTCCGCGACCACCTTGACGGCGGGACATGTAGAGTCCAGGAACAGAAGACTTAAGATACATGCTTTTGTCTGTGTGCATAACCTTTCGTGTCCCGATATCAAGGGATCTGAGCTCGTTCTTTGTTAATGGAACCACTCTAAATGAATATAGTACTACCGGGATGGCAATCATGTTCGTTGCGGATACTTTGTTCCTCGCCGACAGTTCGGGAGACCAAGTGTGCCGGAGAAGCCGTGTGACCTTTTTAGTTGTCACACGACTTTTTCCAGATAGGATAGTAAATCTGGTTTTCCAAAGTGGCTTAATTGCTCATTTTCGGCAGGAGTAACGTGCGCCCTTCCACCAACCACACCGGAATTGGTTCTTCCAACTTCAAATATGACGTGAAAATACGGGCCAGATACTGATGTGTTGAAGGAAATTTCTTCCATAAAATTGTCTTGATATCATCTGTTCCTGGAGCCGAATAGTTTTTCATACCTCTTAACAATTTTTTCACCTCCTTGGTAGTGATGGTTGGGCATTTTTCCTCAGGTGTTTTTAAGGGGTCATCACACAGCTCCTTGAAGCTATTGATATTCTCTGAGTCTTCTTGCAGTCTATGTTGAACTTTGTAGACTTCTCTCCAAAATACTTCGACCACCTCAGGTTTGAGCGGGTGGTCGACAGTAACTAGAGGGTCTTTGAAGAGTCGAGATGGGTCTCAGCGAAACTGTTGGTTTTCTCTGACCCACCTCTCTCTCCGCTCTATACTTCTTTTGGCGTCAGATAGTATCCGTATTCTCTCAACAATATGCTGCCTGATGGCCAGCAGCTTTGACTTGTTAAGTGTGTGATAACGGATCCGGAGTTCGCGCGCGAACTTTCGAACCTTGGCGGTAAAATGGCTGCCAGATGTTATGTAGTCGATCACACACTGAATTCGGGACGCGTACTGTCTACCCCAGCCTATCTTTATGGCGAGTTGATGCATTCGTCTTTTGGTCTTATGATCAACTGTTGGTTTTGTTTTACGGTTTGCATCAGCCAAAGGTCTCGCTGCATTATACACACAACAATTGATAGTTCAGAGGTCGGATTCTTCAGAAAATTATCCAAGAAGCTTTTCATCCATTTCCGCCAGATCTTTTGGCTTGGGAGAAACCTGGATGTTTACGTTTTTCCGGGTCATAAAGCACTGCTCGTCCTCTATCGGATGCCTGCCCTTGGTTTTTCTTGTCCCCTCTCTTTCTCTGCTGCCAGCTTGTTCTGGCTCTGGTAAAGTAGGTGCTCCTCTTACATAGCTCCTTTTTTGGAGTACTTCGGCTTGGTTTCGCAGACGTTGACGCAAAAAGTGCGATAGCTCTAGGTGTTTTTCGCACCACAGAGTATGCAGTCGTGCCATGTAATTCTCTCGTTCACGGATTACACTCGCTTCGTAGCATTCTAACAAGTCGTGATTTTTTCGCTCCTTCCACCTAAAAGACCCAAGCTTTCGCCGGGCAACCGCGAAAAATGTAATTATTTTCTAAAAAATTACTGTTTTTTGTTTGTTTCATACTCGTCTTCATGGGTAGAAGATTAATCTGCTTTGTTAAAAATTGCACTATTTGGTAGAAAATAAATTAATTTTGTTGAATACCATATTCCTATTTATGTGTTAAAAAGTTAATATTTTGGTTGAAAATTACTCATTTTGGTTCAAAATAAAACTATTTGGTTTAAAATTCACCTATTTTGGTTGAATTTAAGAGGCTCAAAATTTGATTCAAAATTGTATCTTTGTAGGTTGCAAATTTAACAATTTTTTTAGTCATTTTTTCGGGGTAATATATATATTTTGTTTGACATCTTTTTTAGTCAATAATTAAAATTTTTTTTAATCGTCCTTTTGGATTGAAAGTTATTTTATGCTGGTAGAAAATCGTCTTTCTTAAGAGAAACTTAATATTTTTATTAAAAATTAAACTTTTCAGGTTGAAAGTTTAACAGTCATTTTTTTTGGTCGCAAATTCAACTTTTTTCTATTTGTTTTTTTCTATGGTACATTCATCTTTTATGGCAAAAAAGATCATCTGTTTTGGCTGAAAGTTAACATATTTTTTTTTAATTACTTTCTTGTTAATAATGCAACCATTTTGCTAAAGTCATATATTTGGTCGAAAATTCAAATTTTCGTTCTTTACGTTTTAAAATTTATCTCTTATGATAGAAACGTCATCTTTCTTTATTAAAAATTAACTTTTATCTTGAAAATTACACTTTTTTTCAAAATTTAACTGTTTAGGTTAAAAATTTAGCTATTCAGTAAAATCTTTAAACACTTTGTCGAAAGTTTAAATTTTTTGTTTAAAATTAAACTATTTTGTAAAATTAATCTTTTTCGTTTAAAAATAAAAACTTTTTTTAATTTGACTTTCGATTTGAAAATTCCACTGTTTTCAAAAAAATTTTTATTCTTTGTTTGAAAAGTAAACTATTTGGTTCAAAGTTCAACTTTTCTATCAAAAATTATTCTTTATCGCTTGAACTTTAAACTATTTTTACGTTAATCAATTAATTGGTTAAATTTCGCCTTTTTGTCTTAAAAAATTAGCTATATGATTAAAAAAATTTTTTTTGCCGAAAATCTCTACTTTTGACAAAATTGCATGTATTATTTTAAGCTTCAGGTAAGTGGTTCTCATTTGTGTTTACTGATAAAAAAGATAGTAGTTGAATTTCTAATTAAAAATGAACAATTCTCAAAAAATAGGAAAACTTTCAACCAGAGAGACGAATTTTCAAATGAAAATATGGATCTTCAACGAAAAAGTAATTTCTGAAAAAAAATGGTTCAACAACAATTTTTAAACAAAATTGTTGAACCCTCAAAGAAAAATAACATTTATTTTTAATGTTGAGTTTTTGATTAGGAGAATGTATTAATAATTTTTAAGTTAACCTTTTTTTACGTGGTCTATAATCAATATTTTAAAAAGATTGATATACAATTGTTAGCTGGATTGGTTGATTTAAAATTGGAGCCAGAGACCATTTGAGGGGCCGGATCGTATAAGGGCTTATAGAATTTTCTCTAGCGAAATCATAGTCCCCTGGGAGCTTTAAAACAAATTTTGGATTTAAAATTTTTAAAGGATATGTCTGGACGTGAAATTTTATCGTGCATCTTTTTCCTCTAGATAAAAAGTTGTAACTTTTTAGTTTTCGAAATAAAACAAAAAACTGAAACTCGTGCTCAGTGCTTCAGTTTTTGAAACTTTTCAATTAAAATTTTAGGGAATGTGCTTTAAGATTTCCTTTGATTGTCAATATGATAGGAATTCAAACCCGTTGTTTTCAAAAATTATTATTAATTTTTTTTTGATGCTCGGCGCGAATCGAACACTTGTAACTTCCAGCGTTTCGTTTAGCGAGGGAATTTTGAGCAGGCAAATACTTCTTGCGATCAAAATTCGGAGAAAGGTATTATAAAGTTTTTTTTGGAAAGTTTTAAATCAAAATAATTAATAGTTTAGGAGTAGTTATGATTTTAGTAAACGCCATCGCTGGGGTTTTCGAGCTTACGATGCACTCCGCTATGCCATGTTCTATCGCTAGAGAATTTTTGCTTATAATATGATCTTATGAAATTTTTTAGTGAATAGCAGTTAAACAAAAATAAGTTACTGTAATATTCATAAATTTTATTTAATTTTGAATGTATTTTATCGGTGTCTTTAAATTTAAATGTAGGATACTTTCATGTACACTTAATGTTTACACCGACATTCGGCTTAACTCGTAAGCGACCTTGAACATGCATTTTTAAAACAAACATGTGCACAAATTTTCTTACTCTTTCTCACGAAAACTCCAGCGCGGACGTTCACTAAAATCATAACTACTCCTAAACTAATAAATATTTTAATCTGAAACT